>OMKZ01026778.1:0-12395 GCA_900302535.1 Neoniphon sammara
CTGCCAGGATTAATTAACTACAAGACCTTTGAGGAAATGGTGGGGGAATATATCAGACTTCTTGAAAAGCCTGCAGTCAAACTTAAGGAAGTAGAAGATATTGTGAAGAAAATGTTCATTCAGCCAGCTCAATATAGTTGTGTTGGATTTCCCAACCTCATCAAAACAGGCCAAGACAAAAATTTAAGTCATCAGAAAAGAGAATGGGGTGACAGTAGAGGCCATTCTGAGGACCCAGTTCAAGATGGAGCTAATGATTTGCACCCAGGACAACACGTACAGCCATAGTTTAAAGAGGAAGAGGGAAGAGAAGGGGACAACTGCAATCACAATTTAAAAATGTGAGCCGCAAAGAGAACAGTGTCACCCTGAGGGAGATGCTGCATGTGTATCACTCTTCTACAGTAGTTGTGGAGCATGTCCACCTCAGGGCATGAGCGCAAAATCACAATTCAGGTCAGATCCCTCAGTGCTCATGGTCTGGTCTTCAGTAGTCTATCATGCAGTGGATACCACCTGTAACAAAGGCAAAGGCTTCCCTGCTCAGCAACTTTTATCAAAACGCAACTGAGTCTTCACCATCGTCATTCATATTGGCATAAATGACAGCATTCAGAAAAACTCATGGAGGATTTGTATCATGGGCAGCCTTCTGGCTAATCCACTACCATGGTGAATTAGCTTTTGTCTTCAAAAATTCTCTCCACTGACACCCTGTCTCTATAAATTGTGTGTAATGTGGTAAAATGTAAATACACCTGTTTTTTGTTTGTTTGTTTGTTTGTTTGTTTTTTTGTTTGTTTGTTTTTTCAGTATATTCTTGTTTATTAAACCCAGAGTAGCTCTATTAAGGCTCATCCTTTCCTTTAGGAAAGCATCACATCAATTTTACAAAGACTCTGTAGTGAGAATACCTTGTATTTCTTTTCAACAACCACACAGGCAGAGACAAAGGTTAGGTTCTCACAGACCTTTGGTCCTCTCAAACTGGCCTTCATCAAGTACTTCAACCCCTTGTATTATATTTAATACCACCACTACTACTACTGCTAGTACAACTGATACCACTGTGACTGCTGCTATCACTGTCTGGTTCATAAGTATGCCCATCCAGGTGCCCACCCACACAAACACACACTCACATATATTGCATAAAAGCATCAAAACACTATTCCTCTTTCACTCTTTCGCTGTCTGCCTCACACACACACACATACACGTACACACACATACACACACACTCTCTCTCTCTCAGTTCATATGCACACACTTGTACTGCTGATTTGCCTGCCTAAAATCTCTCCAGCTGTGGGCCCTAAAATCATCTTTCACATCACTGCAGGCAAAGCAGACTTTAGAATTTCTTACACTTTCAAAGATACATGCAACTCAAATACTGTAGCAACTTGACATATTTGTTTTTAAAGTCTCATTTTGCTGACTTCTTGCATTTTTAATGGTGAACTCAGATAACATGCTATTTCAACTCAATGCGTTTATGCTTCTCAAGTTATATTCCACTTAAATATGTTTCAACTATTTGCACATTTAATGACACATTACAATTACAACTGCCTTCAGACATTTTGTACTGTCTGAGTTATCACAGTTAAAATTTTATTCTATTTCTATGACATAGTTTTATTGAATGTAATGCATTATTCTTATTACTATATTAATAGTATTACTGCTTCAACACTGAGGTGCTGAGGGAGGAGAAGGCTGTTGGCAGTGCTTAACAGTGGCTCCAGCAGAACCAGGAGCATCTTGCCAAGCTGGAGGTCTGCTGGCTCTCACAGCACTCACATCACTGCTACAGCAGGGATATGGCTTTCTCCTGTTATTCCTCTCTGTCCATGAAGAACATAGTCCTGGCTGAGGGGCAGAAGGTGGACCAGCATCTGGCCTCCCCTGTAGGTATCACAGTTCCATGGTTCATCTGTGAGAGAAGTTGCAACACTACTGTCGATACTAAAAGCCTGTTTTTCTCTGCAGGCACAGGAGACAGAGCAAGATGAGGTGTTCATGGAGGGCCAGGTATGAGAACACAACATGCTCATCAGCACATTGGCATCAACACAGTGGGTCAGTAGACTGAACGTCAACTTGTTGCTGTCAGAGACTGCAGGCTGCCTTGGATAGTCTGAGCTGGAAGCTGGAGCTTGCTGAGATGGTGGACTGCGACGACGCCCCTGGTAGCCTCATTCTGGGCTACCAGGGGAAGAGGACAAAGAAGAAGAAGTGCTGCTTCTTCTCTGCATTGTGGAGCTGGGCGCGGTGTTGAAGAGGACATCTCCTTGACTTTGTATTTAAAGTCACAGTTTGAAATTTAACCCATGTAGTGGTTTTTGATGCTGCATATGAGAGTAATAGATCTTCCAAGTTTGACCCGTCAACTCCCCCCCTAGAGAACGCATGCTTCACCTGGAGTGTATTCCTCCAAAATGAATGAAGCAGCAAATACCACTATATGGGTCAAATTCCAAACTATCACTTTAACTTTGACTAATTCGCTTTTTTGTTTGTTTGTTTTTCAGGTCGAGTTCCAGCTCATCCAGAGGCACCATGAAGGATTATGGAGTGGGTGCAAAGTGACTGGGGACCAGGAACCAGGGAGCAATGCCACGAAGCCGAGGCCAAGCCATGAGCAGAGAGTCACAATGTGGATTTTAGTGTTGAGCTGTTTCCTCTTGATGCTGCCAGAGATATCATGGACTCAACTCGACCGCCGCTGCAGATCCTGGATGTGAACACAAGAACACAAATACTGTCAACTCCAGTTCAAGTTTGCTGTGCACATTGGTGACATCCAGAGGAAGAACTTTGCTGATTGTGATGACATTTTCTCCAGTCTGGTGCCACCATCAAGCCAAACTCAGGTGGTTTAAGGGACATGCTGTTGTTCACTTACAGCACATATCTAGTTATTTTAATAAATGGCTTTAATCTGTAACATTCCTGTCGTTTGTGAGGGTGAATTCATAGTTTGTTAATTAGTTAATTTGCACAGTAAATCTTTTTGAAAATATGTAATCACTGCAGAGATAAGATAAAGCTATCTGCTAATGTGTGCACAAACCTTTATTATAGTATGTTAAAGAAAACTAACATCCTCACACTGCATAGCCCAGATATATCATAAATATTAAACTTAGGCTTAAAATTAACTGAATAGCTCACTTTAATTTATTTATGTTTGTTATGTTTGGAGTAGCAGCCCAGTAGAGCTAAACTGCATGCAGTGTGTTGTAACATGAACATCTAAATAGTAAAGCTGCAGCAGGTTGTATCAGTGTAACCAGTGAACCTGAGCGATTCAATTAGGCAGCCCCAGTACATCAGTGGATGGCAGTAATGCACCCATTCAATTGATTGCTAATTTTCGTTGATACAACTTGAGAAGGTAGCTGTATCATTTTTGCTGGTTATTGTTGGTTACAGAAAGTACACATGCAGTAGGTAAACAATATAATAACACTGAACACTAAGGGAGAGGAGAGATGGCAGGGTTATATATCTACAAGCCAAGAACGTGTTTTTTTTCTCATTCATAAGAGATAGTGCTTGTTTTCCTTCGTAGCTTACACATTATGTATTCTGTGTTGTCCTACCATTCACATTCAGTTACTACTAGGGCTTACTGCTGCCTTCAGGTACAAGTGGTGTTTCACACTTGCTTTATTTGAGTTGAAAATTAATTAAATTAAATTAAACAAAATTAATCAGTGATGGGATAAAAATAAAAATATTTGTTACAGTCTATGGATAAATCTCAGCTTTTCTGTAGGGCTGTAATTAACCAAAACCAACAATGTACAGTAAATAGAAACAGTGAAGTGAAGTTCCGGCCACAAAATGAAGATACAGGAAGGACTTTCATTCTTTCTATCTTTAACTTTACTTTGTGCTCTTCTATTTTATTATTTTTTACTATTTTCCCCCCATGAAAATAATTATCTTAAGTACAATTTGAATTGTAAGACCTGTATTATTATTATTATTGTTTAGTATTATTTTTAGCTTAACTTTTTGTTCCCATACATCCACATACATCCCAACAGATAGAACTTAAGGGCAGTTAAAAGATAAATTGCAACCGTTTTTCCTATGTATTTGTCAACTGCTTAATAAGATAAAATAGACTGCTCAAATACTATTGTCACAGACTGACTTTGTTACCACTATATGCAGAACAGACTTAAATGAAATGTCGTATTTACGACGCCTGACCTGGCAAGTAGGATTTTACCAGGAGCACCTTAAACGCAGCACACATAAAAACACAAGTCATGTGACAGAATCATTCGGCGCAGGCGCCATCGAGGCAGATAAAACCTGACCAGAACATTTTTGCTGGGAGTTTGTAGGATTGCTCGTCAGCATGAATAAGATTTCTGCTTTTTTCACCTTATACCTGTTGTCTCTTTTGGCAGGGGCACTGCAGGGCCTACCAGGCAGATATTTTGAGGTAACTTTATAGACGTGCATGTTTTTCCCCTCATAAAATATCCTATTCCGCTGTGCTCATGTCATTGAGAGAAACTCCATTCAAAAGTCTGTCAATTTCATGTTAAACTGACACCTGACAAATTGAGTTGAGGCTTTAACGAATCGATGTAAATTCGGCATACAATTTGGCTTGTCTGAAAATCTTAATTAAATGACCTTATCTTATAGGCCAGTGTCTTTTGGTGAGAGAAATTAAGGAAGTAACGGTCGAACAGTTAGCTACAAAAGTTTGATTTTTATAGACCTAAGTATTTTTGATGTAGGCTCTTGCATGTAACATATGCTGAACTGAAAAGTGAACTAATTCCATTCGCAAAATGTCATGTTTTACCAAAATAACTGAGGTTGCCCTCATTTAACATCGAAATAAAACAAGATACGAGAAATGAAAGTGAGAAAAAATTGAAGGAATAAACAAAACAGTCAGAAACAACTACAAGAATCAATTGAAATCATTGTTCCGTTGATTCATGGCTGTAGTTGTAGCTGATTAACAAATTACTAGCTAGGAAAGTAGATGACAGTGGAGAAGTGGGTAAACTGTCCTGTATGTTTCAGTGGCTGTGTGGCTGGTAGATACTCTTAATTTCTACATTATGTGGACTTTGAATGAGAGTTCTAGCGTTTATCAACTCATAACCATATCATATTCTTGTTTATGACCAATTAAAAAGGCCCAGGTGTATAAAGTGTATGCCTACAAGGTCGAGCTTAATGAATATCAGACTCTCCTGTGAGTATAATTTATGTTCTTCATTTTTATAGACAAGCAAACATCACGGGTTCAAGTCAAAGTATGAGTCCCAGTTCACAGAGAAGTATTTCACTCAGACTCTGGACCACTTCAACTTTAACAGTTTGGGGAATGGAACCTTCAACCAGCGTTACCTGATCACCGGTAAAATCCACTTAACCAGGTTCTCTTTCAGTATACCTGTTTTGTGTCCAGGGGCACATTTCAATGACTCTCTTATGTTTGCTCCTCACTTTAGACAAGTACTGGAAAAAAGGCTACGGGCCTATTTTCTTCTACACTGGCAACGAGGGAGACATCTGGGATTTTGCCCTCAATTCTGGATTCATCATCGAGTTGGCTGCCCAGCAGAGAGCCTTGGTCATATTTGCTGAACATGTAAGAGTACAGGCATTAACATGGTTGGTTTGGTTCTTCTTAGAGGCCTGCAGTCACTTCTCAGTATTTAGAAGATGAAACAGTGTTAACTGCATCTTACACCTGCTGCAAGGCTGTATTTTTCTGCTTGTTTCTACCTCTGTGAGCCATGTCCATGCAGCATTAAAGCGTGACAGCACTCCCAGTTACAGTTCTGCTCCTCCTGCCCCACTAGTTCAAGTGCAATGCATTGGGTGAGGAGAGGGAGGGGAATGGGGGGGGCATTGTCAAATCCATCTGATTACCATCCGGTGACCTAAAGTACAACACTATGCAACACCCACTGTCATTCTTCTCATTCCGATTTTTAACCCCAGAAAAAGGATAATTGACAATTTAGCACCTTAAACATCAGCAGTGCAACATATACAGGGTTCCTGCAGATCCCTAAGAAGTCTTAAAAGTCACAAAATTCATTAATCTAAAAGTAGGGCTTTAATTGATGTTAAAATGTATTAAATCAATCTTTAAGAAGCCCTAAAATGCTACAGACATGTAAAGTAAGATTTTAGGAATTGATTTTTATGATATTGCATTGTAAAATCTCAGAAAATAATTGTTAGTGAACAGATTTTTGATAATTTACAGAATGTATCGCATTAACATCACGCAGCCTAGGACAGAGGAACTAACACTCATGGACACGTACCATGCATGGTAGGTGTCCACCGGATCCGTCATTTCCACGCTTGCCATTCAACTGTGCAGTGCATTGTGGTTGTGTCGCGTTGTGTTTTGAGAGACAGGGCGTCAGGTTTGACAGCTCATCATTTGCATCAAGTTAAGGTCCAGGCTACTTTATGCACGATTGTCCAGCATGACATGAGGCCTCTGGAAACTCCTGAAAAACTTTTAAAATAACCGTTGTCGATCTAAAAAGAAGACGGATTCAGCAACTGTATGGTTTATTTCTCACCTCAGTTTTTTCAGAAACACATTTCAGTGAACTATTTGCGTAATATAAGAGAAAGTTTCCAAAAGAGCCGCCATGTTGGTTGGGTTTGAAATCCAGGAGAAGACAGCCCACGAGTGCGTCCTTCCAATAAAGTGCATGCACTTTATTGGAAGGACGACGGAAGTGTTTGCACGGTTAGGAGGGTGTGTAGCCTGTATGTTTCTATTGTTGGCCCACCCATCAAGTGTCCAAAGCTGGTAAGCGGTGCGACCCGTTGCACCAAAAAATGCCCAATGTGAGCACGTACCATCTATCTATCTAACCCTAACCCTCATCATATTGTTGCGGCCGGGACGTTCACAGCAGCAGATCCACTGTTGCTAGCTAGCTACCACCGTTAGCCTTACAGCCACTTTAAACCAGGGGATGCTTTAAATAAAAAATTCTAGACAGCATGGGGAAGTTGAAATCTAATGAAAATTGGCTGTATAACCCAGATTTCATGTCATGGCTGAAACCGGTTCAAGGCGGTGAACACGAGCCTCTTTTTTTTCACTTTTTGCTATTGTAAAATTTGTCTTAAATTTCATTTTGAATGGCATTAAAAAAGTCACAAAAAGTCATAGATCTAATTTGCCTCAAGCTGCAGAGACCATGAAATACATTTACACAGAGATTATGCCTCCTTTTACTGTCTCATGTCTCAAACAACACCTGGACATTAGTCAGCAGCTCAAGAAAACTGTTATAGTTTTTCTGGTTCATTTTAAAGGGAAGGTCAGTTGGGGATCTGTCATTATTTTAATGAGTGGGTGTGCATGAGAACAGTGGTGCTTCACAAAGTGTAGCAGGTTATTAGAGTTATAACTAGAAAGCACTCAGTGGAGCGCATACCTCTGTCAACAATATGCAGTAGACCTTTTTCACAGCAGCCATTTTGACAGGAAATAGGTAGACACAGGTGTTTCAAATGACATTAATGAAGATGGAAAGACTCTGCTACATGTAAATGGAACACAACTTTCATTAATGTCATTAGTAACGCCTGTGTTTACCTGCTATTTCATGTCAAAATGGCTGCTGTGAAAAAGCTCTATTGTCAAGAGATGTCAGTTCCACATGTTGGGTATTCGCCAAAATTTATGTGAAGCCATGCCTAATGCCACACCCCACTTTGGCCAGTCAGCATGAAAAGTTAATAAGCCCCTCCATGGCTCATGACCAACCTTTCCACAAAGTTCCATGTAAATTCATTTATAACTTTTAAGATATTCTGCTAACAAACAAACGGCATGGGGCAAAAACATAACCCCTGTCCAACTCAAGGTAATAATACAGTCACACTTTTATTTGAACTGTTCAGTGATAACCTTCAACTGATTATCAACTTTGTATCAGTTGAATTTCACAATTGAGTCAATGCAGATACATCATTCATATCAATGTGTCCAATGTGAATACTCAACTTAGCATCAATAGATGATCTGTTGACACTTAACTTGGTTTAAAATTTGTATCAGTAAGGGTTAGGTTGATGCTTAGTTGATAATTAAAGGAATAGCCAACGTTTTGGGCAAAATGCCCTTTCTCCGACTTACCCAAACTGAGACAAGATGTTTGATACCATTTTCCCCTCTGTACATCCACTGGTTTGGTTCCGATGGGTAGCATTTCGTGTTAACTTAGCATAAAGACTTGAAGTCTACAGGAGTCATTAGCGTAGCTCCGTCAAAGTGAAAAAATAAACCTTTCAGTGGCTGCGAAGCTGTCTTATTTACACGTGTATTTGAAATACATGTCATGGAATTAAAAAAAAAATTCAAATAAATGAGAGTTGTTTTTGGAGAAGTTAGACGGAAGGAACTATAACTAGTGAACACAGACAGAAGGATCCATGTTTTCAGCAGGTATAGTTCCAACCATCTAACTTCTTCTAAAACAACTCATTTAAAAAAAAAAAAAATCCAAGATGTGTATTTAAAATACACAATACATTATGTAAATAAGACAGCTTCAGAGTTGCTGTAAGGTTTATTTTTTTGACAGAGCTAGGCTAATGACTCCTGCAGACTTCAAGTCTATATAGCTAACACAAAGTGCTAGACTCGGAACTGAACCACTGAACGTACAGAGGTGAAAATGGTATTGAACATCTTGTCTCAGTCTGGGTAGGTCAGAAAAAGGGTAGGCCTATTTTGCCCAATACATTGTAGTATTCCTTTAATATCGGACAGTCCAAATGGAGTGTATTGAAGCTTATTTTAGCGGTCAGAATGGCTGCAGAATGTGTGTTTGTGTAAGGAAGACTGAGACACACCGAGTGACTGTGTATTGAATAACTGAAGAACAAATAATGCAACCATGGAGGTAAATGCAGACAGTGTGCAGACCAAGCACTTTTTGACTGAATAATTGCAGTATGGCTGGTAAGAGCTTGTAAAATAATGACAACGGGAAGTGGTTGGGAAGGTCTGACTCACTGTCAGCTGATTTGCGACTCCTCACCACACAACGCTCCAACCAAAAGGCGATGTGTTCAGAGAGCAAAAGTTAGTTTCCCACCCTGACTGAGTCACATGAAACCCCCAACCGTGGCAGAACTTGGAACAGTTCTTCTCAACAGTGGTGCATGATGTCCGTCAGTCAGGAAGTCACTGGAGCTGCCTGCATGCACTGCAGCTTTGACATGGCACACACTTGTTTTGAATGCCTAACCATGCTTGAATTCCCACCCACCCCCACACTTGACAGAGGTACTATGGCAAATCCCTTCCGTTTGGCAAGGAATCCTTCACCATCCCCCAGGTGGGCCTGCTGACAGTGGAGCAGGCCCTCGCCGACTACGCCGTCATGATCACCGAGCTGAAACAGCAGCTGGCCGCCACAGCATGCCCTGTCATTGTATTTGGGGGCAGGTAAGAACTGTCAGGCCAGTACCATAGTAATCTCATGCACATAGAATATGATGCCAGATTTAACATTACCTGTGGTACTGAGTTTCAGAGAGTGATCTGAGACCACTTGTATTTTCACTTTCACTCTAGAATTTTGAAATGGCGTAAAGAGAGAGTTCCCTTTGCTTCGAGATGACATAATTATTTACACATGAGCAAGTTTGAGCTGATCCAATTATTCCTCAGCCCATCTTAAACTAGAAACAATAATTTTGTGGGGTTGTCCAATGTCTCTCCTGCAGTTATGGAGGAATGCTGTCTGTCTATATGAGGCTGAAATATCCAAATATTGTGGCTGGAGCCCTGGCAGCCAGTGCCCCCATACTGTCAACTGCTGGAATGGGAGACTCCAGGCAGTTTTTCCGTGATGTTACCTCTGTAAGTTAAACAAACGGTGAGACAAAAGCAATCCGGCAGGCACAGAATGCAGTTGATTATTGTTATCATCCTGTTGCTCCACTATGCAGACCTTTAACATGAGACACAAAAAGCAAAGGAGATTACAGTGGTTGACTTGCAAGTATGCAGACTGAAATGTCAACTGATGCAGAAATCATTAACTGTATTCTGACTTTTTATGTTGTTCATGGGCCGTCATAGGAGGTGGTGCATGGGAATGGGTGTGAATTCTATATTTGTAGAGTAGATTGTGAAATCTTATACATTCATTTTATAAAGAAAAGCAATGCCTAAAGGTCATCAGTTAACATTTTTAAAATATAGTGAATCCGGTTTGTTGAAGCTATTTTGTCAGCCAAGTACACTTAACTAACTATGACCTTTTAAAAAGTTTGACAATTTGTTATATTTTGTGGTGTCAGTCATTAAATGTGTATATTTGTTATGGTAGGCACTGATTGGAAAACAGATCTCTTAATTTAGATATCTGTGCATTACAGATGAATCATCAGTTTTGCATGAAAATGACTAATGTTAATTTCTTGACATTGCCTCCTGAATGTTTTTGCAGGACTTTGAGAACTGTGCTCCAGAATGCAGAGACGCTGTGAGAGAGGCTTTCCGTCAGCTGCAAGAATTAGGTGAACAGCAAGGTAAATGTTGCACTACATGAAGTCCTGCTGTAGGAAAATGCAAATCTTTAGCAGGACAAGTTCCTTATAGAGCAGAAAAAACAATGCTCCTGTATTGTTCTCTTACCTGGCAAAACTGCATATCATTTAATAAAGGAATACTCCAAAGTTTTGGGCAAAGTACCCCTTTCTGACTTACGCAGACTGAGACAAGATGTCCGATACCATTTTCACCTCTGTATGTCCACTGGTTCAGTTCCTATGGTTAGCATTTCCTGTTAGCTTAGCATAAAGACTTGAAGTCTACAAGAGTCATTAGCTTAGCTCCATCAAATTGAAAAAAAAAACCAACCTTACATCAGTTCCAAAGCTGTTTTATGTACACAATGTTTTCACCTTGACGGAGCTAAGCTAATGACTCCTGTAGACTTCAAGGCTTTATGCTAAGCTAACATGAAATGCTACCCATAGGAACTGACCCAGTGGACATACAGAGGTGAAAATGGTATCAAACATCTTGTCTCGGTCTGGGTAAGTCAGAAAAAGGGTATTTTGCCAAAAATGTTGGAGTCTTCATTTAAGATTATTTAGAGGTGCCACAAGTTTTTGCTTGTTTTTTTTGCTTGCTTACTTTTGAGATAATGCTAACAGCCTACTGCTGTTCAACATAGTGTATGCTAAAGTGTTAGCATTGAACACTGGAGCCAGTGATCTACCAGGGAGCATATGGATGATTTTTTGTATCCATGTTCTCATCATGCAACAGATAAGCTGAACAATAGGACAATCTGTCAAGTATTTGTATTTCTTTAAAATTCCAGAAAAGTTGATATTTTGAAGATACTTTTTTATCCAACAGTCTTGATAACAAATACTGAATAAATCCAATCATGGAATTAAAAGTTTTATGCCAGTCCTGTTGACTTGTCACAGATTACCGTCGTATCCAGTCAGAGTTCTCTCTGTGCAAGACTCCATCCTCTCCTAAGGATGTCCACCAGCTGAACGGCCTACTGAGGAACGCCTTCACCATAATGGCCATGTTGGATTACCCCTACAGCACTCACTTCTTGGGCAACCTGCCAGCCAACCCTGTGAAGGTGCAGTACCCAACAGATGACTGGAGTTTTATGTCCTAATCAGAACGATAATGATCAACTTTTTTGTACAGAGCCAGGAGAGGCAACCTGTACCATAGAAGGCTGAGAATCCACAGCTTTTCATTCCAACCTAAACACTCCAGCAGGGGATTTCGGTAACACACTTTGAACTAGAGAGGAGGAGCTATTCAGTGAAATGTCCTGAGACTAGTTTTTCAAACACTTGTCTTGTAAAAGTGATCCAGTTGGATTAAATCAGAAAACTGGGTATTTCAAAACAGATTATGAGGTTTCTGATCCTGGAGATTTGGACCTGGATTTTGTAATCAAGTCCAACCTTTAATCAGGATTAAATGCTGTCTTTGGGTTTTCCAAAACTTAAGGCAAAAATCTGGGATCATTTAGAGGCGTGGATTCAGAGTGGATTGACAATCATTTCAAACACTTTTACAGAAATAACATGAAACCTCGAGGAATACAGGGGCAATTAACTTGTGCTCGCTGAAATCGATTTAAAATACTCATAACTTAACTAAAAAGAGGTAGCTGATTTTATTATTAATTTCTACATGTTGTTTGAACTAATAAACACTTCACCATATCACCTGTGCCTGCACTGTGCACAAAACTCCTCTAATAGACTAGCCTCAGGCAATGAGAAATGCTTAGTGAAGCTTCATTTCTCAAATGGTCATTTAAATGAACACAAAAAAAAAAAAAAATATATATATATAC
>OMKZ01026779.1:0-28312 GCA_900302535.1 Neoniphon sammara
CAACATAAAGCAATATTTTAAAGTATATGCTGTTTCAATTAATGTCCAGTGTTGCTTTACAGTGTGATTAAATACTATTTAAAGGGACAATCAGGGGGAAGTGGGGGAAGACATATTTTCCAAGAGTGCACAGTTTCCACGAAAGCTGAACCACGGCCATTGACTGATTTCAGATAGAAAAAAGAGTGCAGTATAGTGTTTTGTCCATAAGGGGCAGTGCTGAGCGCTTGTTAAATAGAGCAGAATATATTAAGGTCAAAAGGGCTAAATGCTATAAAATGATCTCTACATTTGATTCCAAATATTTACAAGCAACTGGACTAGTACGGTCATTATTACGCATGTGGATACATTTATTATGAACACAACTATAAACTGATGTGAAAGTAATGGTTGTAAAATTACGAAACTTTCAAAAGATTTCCACTAGCATTGAGGCTATGTGGTGTTGACTGACTGCATAACCAGAGGGAAGAAAAAACTTATTTTTCCCTAAATGTTTTCAGATTTCATTCATCTAAGCACACATACATGAGTATGTTCTTACCCTCTGTCTGGTCATTTTAACTAAAGTAGTAAAATAAGCAATAATATTAAAACAAGCTTATACTACACAACAATAGGCTACTTTTTATTAACTTTGTTTCCTTTTGCAGTGAAGAGAACATGCTGTTTGTTTTAGAGAACATAAGATAATATCAGATTTATTCATCTCTGAGTGTAAATTTTTCTTGACATACTCAAAGAAAAGGGTATTCTTGTGAGTTTGAGTCTGACCCAAAACCTTTATTGTATGTTCCACACTTTCTTCCATCTGAAGTAAAGTGTATTGTTCAGTAAAACCTTTAGGTGCCTTCATCAAATTTAAGTCTGAATAACTATTATGACAGTATAAGACAAAGTTTGTCAGTTGTTAATGCGAAATTACCAGGACACCTAGAGATTGGTGTTATGGTGTTATACTGTAAGTAGGCTTAGTAGTAATTAATA
This sequence comes from Neoniphon sammara, assembly GCA_900302535.1. Lineage (NCBI taxonomy): Eukaryota > Metazoa > Chordata > Actinopteri > Holocentriformes > Holocentridae > Neoniphon > Neoniphon sammara. The sequence goes on from OMKZ01026779.1 coordinate 991, forward strand.
ATGATGATGATGATACATATGTATTATTATTACTTTTACTTGTGGAAGTAGTTAATAATTCAATTCATTCGAATCACTTTATTTGTCCCCAAGGGCAATTGAAATAACACACTAATATTTGTAAAAGAATGAACGTACACTACTCTACAAGCCAGCCAGTCACCACATGAGCAGTGACCCGGAACCAGAAGTAGCATAACATTGATGACAATGTTAATTTGAGCACTGTTACCAAATTTATGAGAGCAGTAAGCCAAATCCAATAAAAAGAAGATGTTTTATTTAGAAAGGGGTAGTTCATAGTTCTGAACATATAATTTCTGTAAATAAAAAAATAGCTTCTTGTAATTACAACAGACATTCAGTTTTTGAACAGTTTTTAACCAAGAAACTTTGTCAGGCCTGGTTAATATTTAAGAAAACAAAACTTCACATCACTAATCCAACAAGCAAGTTTCAAAAATGATAATGTCAGTCAAAGGCAGTAATTTTAATCTACAAAGTAGCTACATTCTGATCACTTGAATGGCTGCAACAGCTAATGACAAACATTTACACTGCATTAACAAAATGAGATAATAATGTAATATTGGTATCCAAAATAACAGCATGCCAACACATATTTGTATCATTTCATATTTTTGACACATAAGCAGTTAAAGTCTTGATCTACAGAGGTTTGAGGGGGTGTTTGTCAGCTTCTGTGGGAAGAACTCAAGCACCAGTTGGTCCTAACATGGATTTCGTGGTACACCTGACTTCTTAATCTCTTCGACATGATGATTCACCCAGTCCAGGTTGGGATATACACAAAATGTCTTGTTGGCCACAGTTGTAAATCTGCAAGAAACACACAACACATACCAAACCCCATTAAAAACAGTACTAAGTAGATAGGTAGACAAAAGAGATTGAGCAGATTGCACATGCAAAATGCAAAATGCCAATATCAGTGCTGCTTTTGAGATTCAGCCCGATCAATGCAGAGCCAACCCAGTAACGGTACACTTATACTTACATCACTGCTTGGATTTTACAGTAGCTTGGGGTAAATTCCATCGCCGTCACCTTGCATAGCGGAATTGGCTTTCTAGTTACCTTAGTACACACACACTCAGGTGTTGGAGGCCCCAAGGCAGCTGTGAAGACATTCACACACACACTTAACAACAACAGAATTTGCCATAATTCATTTCTGAAATGTGCCCAAACTGGCAGATCCATGATGTCACACACACGCTGCACTAACCTGAAGATGTGATGTGGGGGAGGCAGAGCAGTCCCAGCAATGCCAGAGCCATCAGCCTCTTCATGGTCTTCAGAGAGAGAGAGCGGGCGACAGAGAGAGGGGTGCTTCTGTTTGGCATCAAGGCTTCTGTCTTCTCCAGTGATCTGTGATCCTGTGCTGGAGACCTGCTCTGGGCTCTCATTATATAGAGCTGAACCACTGATGTCTCCACGCATTCATGTTGAATTTCTAAGAACTAGTCTCCCCTTCCCTGTTTCCTGTTCCTCTGTTGGCTCCGTCATCTACTACAGTGCTATTTTGTAAACTTCGCAGAAAATGTGCAGTTATGTGAAGTGGAATTCCGCTGAAACCATGAAAATGAAAATTTATCAATCTCTTCTGGGGAATAAAATGCAGCCATTCATTGCACAATATTGTGCATATAACAGCCAGCAATTTTATCTCATACATAAGCACCCTTCAGCAAGACTTGAAACACATACAGAGCAGTAGCCCAGAATCAGTATGAATTTCTTGATGACCAAATACCAGTCCATTAATTGGCATAGGATGACTCTGAAAAATATTGACCCTTTATTTGTATTGGCAGCAATCTTTTACTCCAGTAGTGAAGCGATGTGGATGCCTCTTTCAAAAGCTGCTATGGGGCTCTGCTTTTCCCTACTGCACAAAACAATGAAACGTCAGTCCCACAAACAATACAGTACAGCCCAGTCTATAGTGAGAACAGAGCCAGCATTGCCCTGCTCACACAGCCACTAATCCATAGCTTTTTCAGGGGTGTCACTTTACTAAACCCTAAGCTACTGCATTTAATATCAGTTGCCACCAAAACTTCCAAGTCTGTGTATATCACTTATTTCCATACACAATTATCATTGGGCCTATTATTATTTCAGTGTGACGTATTTGTAGATGCCACAAAATATATTTGAAATCTATTTATACTGACACATAGAGGTTATAGGTAAGATTACCCATGATGCTCCCCTGGTGCGAAATTTTTGGCTTCCAAATATAATTTTGACAAATTTTCCATGATCTTTGATGAAGATCAAAATTACAAGATCAAGCCTGGACTCAGGCCCAGCAGCAGCAGCAGTAGCAATAGAAGTATGTGAAGAAATAGTAGCAGTAATAGTAGTAGCAGAGTAGCAGTAGTGGTAGTAGGAGTAATAGTAGTAGTAGTACAAGTAGCAATAATGGTAGTAGTAACAATAATGGTAGTATAAGTAGTTATACTCTTAGGCCCCCGCCTAGGAGTATCTATCTATCCATCCATCCATCCATCCATCCATTATTCCATCCATCCATCCATCCATCCATCCATTTATCTATCTATCTATTTTATTTCCCAAAGGGGAAAAAACAGAGAGGTTCAAAGCTTCATGGTGGGAAAACCAAAATAATAAACAAAAACACTGAACTGAAAGATCTAACTAATCTACAAAAGAAAGAGGAAAAGAAAAATACAAAGACTCTTACCTATCTCCCTAGCATTAAACAGGAAAAAAAGATGCATAACAAAACAGGCCACCCACCCCTACCTCTCTCTACATATGTACTTACAGATATTTACAGGGTTAATTTACAAGGTAATCAGGTTACCACCACATATGGATAGCAGCAAGGACAGAATCAATCTAGGCCTAACACAAGATCCTATAAAGGAACCGCTGGTCAAATGGCATGTTGGGAGTCGGGAAGGAAAAGGGAGAATGAGGAGATCCACTGGCTGCTGGTTTATATAGCAGGTCCCTCTTGTCAAGAGCCAGTCAGGGACCAAGTCTCCACCCATCATCACCTGCAACAGATTAGACTTGGAGAGGGAAACAGCGAGAGAAGCAGCACTTCCAATACACAATCCCCACAAATGACCTGGAGTCATAACAATAAGTACAAGTAAGATTTATTTATAATGCACGTTTTAAAAGAGGGTTACAAAGTTCTTCACACCAATTAAATGCCACAGTGAAAGACACAAATATAGCACAATATATAAGTAGAGGTAGTACAAAATATATAAGTAGTAGTAGTAGTAGTATACAATATATAAATAGTAGTAGTACACAATATATAAGTATTATAGTAGTAGTGTACAATATATAAGTAGTAGTAGTAGTAGCAGTAGGACGCAATATATAAGCAGTAGTAGTAACAGTATGGGGGGTGGGAGGGAGTGCAATAACATAATTAAAGAACTAGACCTTTACAACTGCAATATTATTTCAAGAAGCCTATAAATTGGGTCGTGGTTATTTTAATGCAGTACAATAAGGACACACTACTTCAGTTATGGGTTAACATATGTTTGCATGTTGTGAACACAGCAGTGCCGCTATATTCCCCTCCGTAAAATTAAGGCTGTACCAAATCTTAAGTTATGTGTAATGCTAAATTGATCTGTAAGTAGCCTATATAATAAAAGAAATGGCAGTGGTAGTGGCAGTGGTACCAGTAGTAGTACTGGTTATGGTTATGAATTCACTGGTTTAGATTAGAGTGAATGTTTTGAGGGAAAACCCTGCCTTCCTATCTTTCACTTCCTCACCTGTTTACATTAGGCAAGCAGAGCAGCTTTTCTAGGAACGGATTTTTAACAGCTTTCACAAAACATGACTGTTCCATAGAAAAGCAGTTTCTATACAGCAAAAGTTTATAACAAAGAAGTGGAGGACAACAGATTATGTTTGATTTCACAATTGATGTAACTGAAGTCATGCAAAAGGCTTGTGTCAGCTGTCAGAATGTAGAAGTAGTAATGGAAGCAGGTTGTGGAGGCCATCATGACTCACAGCTTTCGCGTTAAAGAGCAGATTATGAAATCCACAAGAAGGGGTAAAACAGAGATAAAGACTTTTTACAGACAGAACATAGATCATTTTTTTTTTCCAACTTATGTAAAATCTTTAACTCCGTCAGTCTCCAAGCGGAAATGCTGCTGATCTGCTTTCTGTATGAATCAATACATTCTCAGGCTTTGAACATTTTATTAATTATCCCGAATAACAAGTTGCTTTGCTTTTGTTGCTTTTGATATAGCAAAATTACTACGCTCTGTTGTTCAGACTTTTTTTTTTCTTTTTCCTATCCGCTCGTTCCTATATTCTGGAAGGAGGTTGATCTGAAGATGGAGATATTGTTCCACACTTCTCTGTTTTGCACTTTTTTTTATTACATTAATGAAGCATGTTGATGAAACCCGGTCTCTTCTCCCATCATTCTCTTTTGCATCTATCCTCTGCTGGACTTGACCAGAGTGTCAGTTTCTCTCATTTTGTTCCAGAATTTGCACGAGCGGGTCTGCAACAAAAATCCATTTACAAAGATCTAAGGCTCTAATACTTGTGTTATGACCCAGTGCTTTCAGAGAAGTTGCGCTTGCATCTCAGGAATCAGTTGGGCCTGGGCGCCGTGCCAATCCCCACAAAGGTCAAAAGACATTTTATGAAGAATATGAACAGGACCCTAAGAATATTTCCTCAGAGGGGAATCCTGCATGGCTGCTACCGAGTACAACAGGTTCATAGAAAGGCCGGTGGAATGAGGAAGTGAAAACTGCACCGACAGAACTACAGTGAAACTACTTCTAAGAACCATTTAATTACTATTTTTACTCACTAATTATAATGCTGAATAAAAAACTGAATGTTTATGATTATTATAAGTCATTGTCCAATAAATACCAATTAATGCTGAAGCCTTAGTTACAATAGTACCACTTAAATAAAAAATAAACGCATGCCCTTACTGTGGCATTACCATGTTTTTCTGCTTTTTCACCGCATTACACCCTTTGACGTATTTTCCTTTTAGTGGTGTTGTCTGTCTGTCTGTCTGTCTGGATGTCTAAAATTGTGATGTATTCATTTGTAAGTCACTTTTAATGCTTCTAACTTGTCCTTTTAGCACTTATGTTTATGCTCACTGTTATTTTCATCTGCTTTTATTGTAACATCATGATGGCATGACTTGATTGAGTGACAGCTCAGATGGGAAATGGGTGAATATGGAGCATTTTCAGCAACCTTTTCCCACCAGTTGTGGTTGAGTTTTCATGTGTGGGACATCAAATGTGAACAGTTTCAGGTTGAGTAGGATAATACATGCTGCCTTGCACAATGATGAGTTTTTCTAATATTGTTTATAAAGCATTTTTCAGGCCACTTTTATTGACTTTCATATTCTACATCAGTTTTGAATCTGACTTTTTGGGTTGAATTTAAAAACAGAGAGGGCTGTCTGGTAATGTAAATCAAGCCAGGTCATACTGAAACAATACTTGCCAAATCCTAAATATCATGTCCCACAAGTGTTATTATGGACTTGTGGAAGAATAGTTGGACACATTATTATGACTTTGTTAAATGACACCACTTACTGTGGAGTCAAAAGATGGGTACACTGTGCCGCCACCATTTGCGTTTCATGAATCCCATACTGTGTGTAAACAACAGTGTGCAACCTCTTTGTGATAGATATTGAAACTACTGGGAATAAAACTACAGAGTCTGAATATGAAGCTTCAGTATTGTATTATGTGAGATAATGTGGTAATACTTGCCAACTTTGACAGATTGATAGTGTTCATTCATGTTAATTTCTGCACTGTTGTGACCTTTTTCTCTTTCATTTGTGTGATTACGTAAATCTTTTTTTTTTTTTTTTTTTTGCAACAGCCTTATTTGGACTGTGCACAAAAGTTAGTGGCAGTGCAGGTTCACTGTTATGTCAATTCAATATCACCACCTAGAGGCTGACTTTTACATTTTTTCACTGTGACACATACAGGTATCACCACACCATTTTGGACTGAATCTCTGCCACCACAGTCTGTTTTTCACAGCACAAAAAAGGGCACAGAATTAGTTAAGTAGTTGGTAGGACAGATGTTTATACTCACACATATACACACATACACACACCCTTAGAAAAGCATGGCATGTTCATAGTTTTCAGTTAGGTTTTGTTGTAAAGTTAGCAGCACAATACAGGTTGGAACTTTTGAAATACAAATGTTCCATAATAAGTGGAGGTGGAACAATTCATTCGTTGCATCGATTCTAAATATCATTTATTCAACTGCATTGATCTGCTATGAAGTGTACGTTTTCTGTCAAATTATATATATTTTTTTATAATGAATTTTTTTTTTCACATTTCAGAAGGGATGATCTTATGTATTATGTGTGCAAAAACAAGTACTGGACCGAATCGTTGACTTGAATTGTGGTTTTCAAACTCAAATTGAATCTTTCCAAAAAAGAAATTCTTAAATCGACAAGACAACTAGGGAATCGTGGACCGAATTGAATTGCAGTTATGCCAAAGATTCACAGCCCTAATAAGTGCTGATATATTGCAAAAGAAAACCACCAGGGTGAATTGTTGTCTTTTTATTGGTTAGGTTATCCAGCTACCTTACCTTCAAATAGTTAAAACTCTTTTAAATATAATCTTCAAAGAAGAAAGCATAAATGAAAGCAAAACTCAAACGCAAAAAATATCATTTAACTGATGAACAAAAGAAATTCCAGGTTCCTTCTAAAAAGTAAAACTCTATTTATAATATCAAACAAATAATTAAAATGAACACACTATACATAACTGAATTAATGAATACATAAAGACATGGGCCAGAACAAACACATCTGTGCACTCAATAATTATTATCCAGTCAAGTGAGCAGTCAGTCAAGCTTGCCAATGCTTTCATGTCATTTAATCTCTCTGGGGCTTCCCACAGTTTCTCCAGGGGATGAGTGAGGGCTGTGATTAGATGTGGGTGGGTGCAAGTGTGGCCATGTGGTTCCATAGGTAAGGCCGGTCATGATCATGGCTTTTTTATTTTTTAAAAACCAAAGGTGTTCTCCCCGCTGTACGCCACGTATAAAAAGCCATCCTCGTCCTTCTCTTTCTCGTACAGCTGTCCCATTGTGATGCTGAAATAGGAAGGAACACAGCGTTATGCACATGAGCACATCAGGGTGATAGCAGATGGCCGCTTAGTCACTTGCACATGGTAGTGCGTCAGTATGGATGCCTGAAGGAAACAGGGTCACATACAGCGCCCTCAGGTGACACAGTGCAACCCCTGGCAGCCATGTTGGAGGTCAACAGTTGTTTCACAGCATGCAACGTACAAGCTAACCATAGTACCTAATCAGCTACACATCACTGTCTTGTTGTTATCATATCCAATGTGTGTGTTTATATTAAGTAGAAGCTAGTGTTAGTAGTGGCTAGTATAGCTATGTTAAATTAGCTTGCTGGTTAGTTAGCTAGCTAGCTAACAGTCTGTTCAGGTTAAAATGAGCTGACTCCTCTCAGATAGGGCTGGCACCCATCCAAGTTTTTTTCTGGATCATTCTAGATTTTGGTCATCTGTCCTGGAAAAAAATTAATTGCCTCCGGAGCATTTTCATTTTTCTCTCTGGCATCCTCCCAAATAGAATTTTGCCCAATCAAATAGCCTAATAGCTAGATAAAGATGGTCTTTCATTGGTTTACACTGTCTAAGAAAGGCGTTCTGATTACGTATTTTAGAAAGCACCATGTGCGTGACAGTTTGAAATTGCAGAGATCATCAGCTTAACAACCAATCTGAACCAAATAACTCAAATCAAACAATATTTACAATGGGTGGAGGAACAGACAAGGAAGACAATGGATAAATACAAAGGAAAGCCAGATGCCAGAAATAAAAGCACTGACAAACTCAAATAGTCCCTGTAACCGCTGTTAGTTAAGATCTTATTATTAAAAGACTTAATATTCATTTGATTTATTTCAGTTATTTTTGACATTTGTATATTTTCTGTAGAGACTGATATTACACACCACTGACTCAATAAAATCGGTCCTCTCCTTGCTTACATGTTAAAAAAAAAAAAAAAAAAAATTCTTATCAACCTTCACAAAATATTTGGCTGGAGGTGTGTCTAAAATGACTGTTTGCAATGGAGGTTATGCTCTTATGGCCTGTACAGTAAGGGTGTGTTATCTCACTAATATGATTAGCACTCTTTGTTTCTTATCGATCTGTCCAGGATTTTTACAGGACTGATGTGGCAACCCTGTTGTCAATCTACAACTTGGAGTGTTTTGGAGTAAAGACTAGGGCTAAAGACAACACGGTTTATTGTGTCAACATAAGCATTTGGAAACAAATATATCTCATCAGACTATTCACTTGTATTTGCAACATTACTGATTGGATCTACAGCCACAACACAGCAGTCTTTTTCAGCTTTCTCTCTTTGTCCAGTCTGGTTTTTAGACATTATATGAATGCAGCCAATTCTTCACTGGGCCATAAATGATGGTAGTAGCTGTGACTGCTGGACAATTTCTGAATTAGAAATAGCAAGATTTGTGATGCAACTGTAAAGCCTCTAAAGCGTACAAAGTGCTGACTAGAAATGCTGAGTAATGACTGACTAGTCAGTGAAGGGTGTTAGGAGCATACGGGTGTGACCCACAAGAATTCCTTGGTGATGACTTGCACTATGTCCCATTGTTGTGTCATCCTACATTTACAATTGTACCAATAAAGTAACATATAATTTTATATGACATTATGGTTTGTTTCTTCTTCTCCAGTTGGGACTTTCCAAGTGTGTGCTAGCACAGTGTCTAATGTCTTAATGTCTACCAGTGTCCTGGTACAGTCTGTTCAGTATACTGCTGATGGAGACATATTTCTTCTCTAACCATTGTTTAGCTTCAGTTCCACTGATCAGGACTATTCTGACAGGCAAAGTTCACACCTACCAGTGAGCAAGAAGATTCAACAGTGTCGATAATGTTATCAGTTACTCTTAAATGCTAATTTGAAAGTGTATAATAAAGGGTAAAATTAGTTTAATCTGATTTATATCTGAGTGAGATACCAGTTTTACCATCCATTGCAAACCTCAAAAATGAAAAAGAGGAGGAGCACCATAAGGTATATACCCTTAATGCAACATTAAGGCATAGACCCTCTTAGATTGTGAGGACAGATCACTTCAGAGCCAATTATAGGCAGTTTGGCCATTGCATTTTCAAATGCAATGTTATTTCCACTGTACTGCTCTATAACTGCTGCTAAGTAACTTGTGGTTTTATGCCAACTGAGTGTTAAAATCTTGGTGTGTGAGTGTGAGTGGGACCAAACTCTCCAGCAGAAGTTCTGGGTCTTTCAAATCACTCAAAGCAACTTTCATAGCATTAACAGGACTGGTGAACATGTCGGTCAGAGCAGAGTGATTGCTTGATAGTTGAAATTTAATGAATGTATTACACTGTTGAACACAGTAAATTATATATATTAATATATATAATATATAATATATAAATTAGACAATGGTCAGTGTTACCCCCGCCTCTGCCAACCTGATACCAAGAAATAGGATTCATCACTCATTTACTTCACTTGATTCCATGTTGTAAAAAGGGTAGCACCCCACCGCCACTCCAGTGCCCTAACACTGACCTGGACTGAGGCACGGTCTTGTCCACAAACAAGAAGATGGCCTTCTCTGAGGGCAGCTGGATGCGTTTCCTGATGATCCACATGAACTGAGCCACTGTGATGTCAGAGGGAACCAGGTACTTCCTCTTGTCGATGTCCACTATCTGTGATCCAGAAACCTTCTCCACAATCACCTAACACCACGCAGAGACATGAAGTGTTTACAACAAATTATGCTGCATATGATAAAATAGGCTATACTCTTGATCAGTAAGGTTGCAATATGTTGACTCACCGGGACCCTGTCAGGGTACTTGTTGCGAATTTTGGCTGACTCTATGCACCGATGTTCTGAAGGACAAAAAATGGATATTCTGGTTACCTTGATGGATGCTACAAGTGACTTTACAATTACAATATTGCTAGATCATACCTGTTCATCTGTATTGACATTTAAGGCAACCAGTGACTGACCAAATCAACATTTGTCTGCTGGACTTGAATGACAGACTGACCGAGATTCACTGGCAGCGATTGGAGGTTAAGATGCACCATGGCTGGACTTACCACCACACCTGTCAATCTGTTTGCTTAAAGGTGCCAAGTGTAGCACTTCAGCATCAACTACTACGTCAAGTTTCAGCTTTAATGCGGTCATTAACATTAAAACTTGATGAAATCATCATTCAGTAAAGAGAAAGAGCAAATAACGCCTTTTTAACAATAAGCAATCGGGTTTATGGGAAATGTAGTCTTAATTTAGAGAAATAATACAAACTCACTGGTGTGACTGGTTGTATTTGTTCAAGGTAAATATGGGCTTCTAAGGCAATTTGAAAACCGTTAACGTTATATTGAGGCTAATAATGCTAACTGTAGCTCCTTTAAACAGGACATTAGCTCTGAGTGGTGATATGTCAACTGCCGATACAAATACACTTGACACCAAAACATCGGTCGAAGTCTAAACGTATTATGTAAAAATGCTAAAATTGGGAATACAAAGCAGCCTACAGGCCTGCCACTGAACTGCCAAAACAACTTCTTATTTTACACCGAGGTAATATTTCACAGGCCTCCATGAAGTTAAGGTAGGCCGAAGAGTTTTTTAAAAAAAAGTGAGGTTCAGATGTATTCAAACACCACACCGTTAATATCTAACGGTAATCGCTGAAAGTAAACCGTCTGCACAATGGAGGCTTAACAGCTTGATGTGGCTCCATTGTGTCAAAATCCATCCACAGCCTGGAATCAGGTCGTCGGATGGAAACAAGAACAAACACACGACGTTTCGTGAAACCACACTATTCTAACAGACAGAATTTAATGCGGAGAAACGCGTATTGACCTTTACAGTAGCTGACAAATATTTATCTATCTGGTCTGCCTGTCCTCTAGTCAAAACGGTAACTACTGCCCCTCTCTTACTGCCATAAACAAAAGGCTTAAGGAAAGGCCAGTCTTTAATCGAGGGTCCGACCCAAGTTGCAGTGGGATTGCTCTAAATAATGAACCCTAACTCTCATAACTCAACAGTCAATGTATTCAGTTTCACAGCGGTAATTACTCTATGCTTGGATAATTTTATTACGAACATATAAACCCTCTCCTTACCCAAGGAATGATCCTCTTTGAACATCCATTTCATGTTTGCCGTTTCCGGGCTCTTTCACTCGATGCTGCTGAGTATTAACACGACGATACGAGTCCAGGCTTTGGAAAATGGCTGTTTGTTTTTATTTAACTCAATCTAGAACCAATGTATAAATGTTAAACTAATCGTCAACAGAGTAGCAAAACAAGCCTCCCTCTGCCTGAGCTCTGCCCGACCGATGACGTCACTGCTGGACTGTTCCATTGAACTCCGCTGCACGGGTATGTTGCCTTTGATAGTTTCCAATTAAATAATGAATATAAGAAGGATTAATAAAAAGGATTAACTTCAGGATGTTAACGTTGTTTTTTATTGCTAAAATTACTACTTTACACATTCGTATTCGTACAATTGACGATGACACATCTTTGATCTCTCAAGTAGCCTCCCTGTTTCTCATACTCTGTCCCAATGATCCTGTTACAGTGAAGGAGAACAACATAAATTCATCAGTCTATGTGCAAATGATATATTTGCCTGTGTGTAAACTACAGTACAAGTCACAGTTTTCTAAATTGCTTTATTTCAGCTTGTGTAAACGTCTTAAATTATAAAATAACATATTTTGGTGTCGGAAGTGATTTTGCATTACATATTATGCATGATATTGCATATTAGTGTTTGGTGGCTGATTTGGCACTATTTTCATCTGGGGGCTGAGCTTTCATCTGGTTGTCAGGGGGCAGAGGTTTGCCTAGATGGTGGCCTGTGGTGAGCCCATAGGGGAGTGACTCGCAGTCCTCCTTCACCTTGGACTGAAGCAAAAACCCCCCTTGAAAACTGAGGTCAAAAAGCTCACAAGGGGCAAAGGTCAAAGGCTTCTCAGCCAACAGTCCCTTGAGTCGGGCTTGCCACCCTTCTAGCATTGCAGTGCGCGCCATGGGGGGAGAGTGAGCTGGGCACCAGAATATCTGAGGAGCAAGGACCTGAAATCCACAGAAGTGGAGAATGCCATTCTGAAAAGAAACAACACAAACAAATGAGAGAGATGAGGGCTTGATACCATCACTAAACAAACAGACTAAAGACTTTGATAAAATTGATATATGTCTTCTCAGTCTTTTAAAGAGAATGTCAGTTCATGTAGAGTTACACCACAGAAAAATCCTGGGCCCCTTGGAAGATCTCCTGTGTTTTTTAACGTGGATATTTAGAGTTTACAGCCCCTTCACTGCTCTAGTTTACATTTTCCCCGATCATTTTAAAATGCACTTGCTTTGGGTCATTTTAAAATACAGTCTTCACGGTGTGAAACCTCTCTTGAGAATAATTGTTGCTTCCCAGAGGAAGGAAAATAAGGGTGGAGAGCATAATATATAATGCAGCACTGATATGAAGACATTGAGGACCAAAAAACAAAAGCAAAAACCAAACGAAGCAAAAACCAAACGAAGGCTTCATGTTTCTGGAATGGATTATCTCGCTCTGTGGAAATTGTTTTTCTATCTGTATGGGGATAAATGGCAGCAAATGGCTTCTTTTGAAGGAAGAAGATGAGACCTGATATCTCTATGTTGACTCCAGTTTGCAGAAAGGATGGAAACACCACCGCTTGTGCAAACTTAATAAAAGATAAAATAAAACACAGGGAGTATCCTTTAACAGACTATTTATCTAAAAGTTTTGTAATATCCACAGAGGTTGTCTCTCTCTCTCTCACACAAATCGTCTGTCGTTTACCTGCAGAGGCCACAGTGTGACGTTGATGTCTCCATTGATGCCGTCAGGGCGAAACATAGTCTGCATCGCTCCAGTAGTGAAGGACAACATTGCTTTCTTATCCTTCAAGGAGACATAAAACAGCACAGTATATAATGAACCAGAGAGCATATCTTCTCATATAGCTTCTATTTAATATGGAAATTAATATGTTGCTGCTATTCGAGAAAACATGAATAAGTCCGAATTTTGTTTAACATGCACCGGCCCATTGGCTATCTTCATGTCTTAAATATTAAATATTTAAGTAAAATAGTTATAGTTATTAAAATAGTATTTTATTTGGCTGTTGAATAACAATGGTACATTTATTCATTCCTGATATCAGAGCATTTTCAACACATAAAATGGATGATAAATAGAACAATCTTGGATCTGCAGGGTGCATGATTTTTGAAGTATTATTGCCATATCCTTATTATCTTTTGTGCTGGTTCAAGCGATGTCCACATGAAACAGACCTTGAATATACCGTTATTGTACATCTTTTCCAGGGAGAAAGCAAAGCCTTGTGTGAGGACTCTGTCCATCCAGCCCTTCATGATGGCAGGCACACTGAACCAGTACAAGGGAAACTGCAGAACAAGTCACACAGACGGGGAAAAGAGAGTGAAGTAACTGTGACTCACACACTGAAGTCACACAGCTGTCTAAAAACGACTGATATGTTCATTTGACTTGAAGTATTTGGAAGCGATGGAGCGCATTTGAATTGCATTCCATTGCATTTCCTCACACGCATGAATAGCTGCAGCATCTGCAGCATCTTCTGAGGGCTTTCAGTTTTGGAATCATTCAAGTATCGCAATAAGATGCTTTTCACTGAAATTAACTCTACAAAACCAATTTGCAGCCAGGCTGAATTTAAAATTGACATATCTCAGTTTTAAAATGTCCCTCCACTTTCCATATAAAGCTTGTCAAAATCATGCAATAGTACCTATAATAATATTTATCTATTTCTACTGATTATCTTAGACCCCTATAAATCCATGGACCTCTATAGTGTTGTAAGTAATTCATTACTTTTTATGTGAGTAATGTAATGTAACATTTTTCTTGAAAAACCTTGGAAAATCAACTCATAAAATTTATGCGCTTCAGTTTCAAATTAGGATCTGTCTTTAACAGAGTGTTCACACTGCAACTAACTTGACTGACGGGTCACAGGTACAATGTTTTGACCAAGCTTTTAATAGCATGTCATTTTATTGTCATATGACATGTCATAACATGTCACTGAGTTAACATGGCTATGTGGTAAGTGCTAATATAATAAACAGAAACAACTCCAGAGCTTAAAATCGACCCCAGTGATGGGTGCAATCATTCTCCAAACACAAGACATTTAGGCCTGTTGTGTTTTAAATAAAAGTTGGGGAGAACTGAACAGCTTTGAATGGTTGTAATCAACTTCTCATCCGTTATGCATTTGCCAGGGAGAATTACTGCCCATGAATCTAAGTCTAAGCGGCAGAGAAAAACAGAAGCACAGAAATCTGATGAATTCGAAAAGCTTTCTTCACCAGCTGCAATTTGGTCTAGTTTCCCTGGTCTGTCTGTAGGAAAGGAATTGACTTCCGGTGACTTGTTGATTGTTAATCTAGCAGTGTGATTGCATGGTCAGCAACTCACACTGCCACTCACAGCAGCTCACAGAGCGGGTAACAGGGAGCAATACAGCGTGGCTCGACGCAACCTGAAAAGGGGCATTAAAGCAGCAATGGCAGCATACAAGGACGGGATTGAGGGACATTTCACGGCAAGAGACCCGGCACGTGTATGGAGCGGCATTCAGCAGATAACAAACCTCAGAAGCATCAGGGAACCACCGACAGGGAACGAAGCATCCCTCCCTGATGAACCGAATCATTTTTTTTTTTTGCCTGATTTGAGATTAAATCAGACAACACGGATGCGCACCAGCCAGCCACCGCTGACCACTCGTTTACCCTGCAGACACGTGAGGTAACACGAGTGTTGAAAGCTGTGGATGTCACGAAGGCTGCAGGCCCGGATGGGATCCCAGGCAGGGTCCTCATAGACTGTGCCCACCAGCTCACTGACATTTTCACAAGCGACTGTCCCAGCCTGCCGATAAACTGCCACCAACATTCCGGTTCTGAAGCAGACCAACATCAGCTCCCTGAATGACTACAGGCCGGTCGCACTGACTCCCATCATCTCCAAGTGCTTAGAAAGACTGGTACTAGGACACATCAAATCTTCAAATTTCTGGGCGTCAACATCAGCGCGGACCTTAGGTGGACAGTGCACCCTCCTGCTGTGATGAAGAAACGGCACAGCGGCGGATAAAGCAGCCCTCCAGAGGGTGGTTAAAGCTGTGCAGAAGATCATCGGCCTCCCCCTGACGCCTCTGGAAAAGATCTCTAGAGCACGCTGTCACAGCAGAGCTAGCAGGATTTTAACAGACAACACACACCCAGGTCACCGTCTCTTCACACTGCTAGCAATTTCGTTGTATGGTAAACATGCAATGACAAGAAACTATTCTATTCTATGGTAATAACAAACAGAGAGATGTGAGTGACCCCTGACCTGGAAGATAACGAGCTCGGCTTCCTTAACTTTGCGCTGCTCGGCCACAATGTCGTCACTGAGGCGGCCTTCCATCCATGCGTGCATGGTCTCCTCCCCGTACTGGAACAGCTCCGGGTTCTTCAGCTCGCCTGGACACAACACAGCATCAGCAGTGCACTGTCAGACCATGTGTGTGTGTGTGTGCACATCAAGGAAATGGTGCCTCTATGAAATGTATGAATATGCAAACGCATTTCTACTGTGTGTGTGTGTGTGTGTGTGTGTGCAAGAGAGGGAGAGAGAGAGTGAGAGAAAACGAATAAAGCTAAATACTTGAATCCTCCTCCAGTCAATGCTGTGTGAAGACTGGAAATGACAGAAATAATTTATTGGCTCGAGGCCAGAAGTCCATCAGGCCCGCAGCCCTCCCTCACCCTGTTAAACACTTACATCAATAAATTGCACATGATTATTATGCAATCTCTGAACCCAAGGCCAACTGAAGGGAAAAGACATCACATTGATTTTTTTGTCTCCTAAAGAGCCATTACAGCAAAAGCTGAGGACTGCCGTGGGCTTTATCCATCAACCCATATCCATAGCATAGAAAGGTCAGATCAGAGGCAGCCAGATATCACTTCACTCTGGATGAGACTACGCCACGTATGACATGTTACCAATGATGTCGTCCTGAGTGGTGTTGGCCCTGAAGTTCATGGCGTACAGGTCAGACACGATGACTCTGCAGCCCTGCTCCGACAGAGCTTTCACCGTCACGTCCCGCACCGCCGAGTTGAACGAGCCCGGGCTCTGGTGGGCGTATACAATCAGAACCGTCTTCTGAGCTGTCACACAAACACACACAAACATTTTCCCCCATATTGTTAGACAATGTCACATCCATATTGTGTATCTGCTGGTTGCAGCTTCATTGAAGCTACATCATACGTACACTGAGTGAAATATTCAAAGCCAAGATGCCATTGTTTTATGGCTGCAGCATTACATCAAACAGAAAATATCTACATGTCTTGTGCATCATTTTATACACATTTCCCTGGAATTCAGCAGGACGTATTTGAGATCTTTGGAAATGATGTGGGTGAATGATGAGGTTATCCTCCTACAGTAACAGCTGCACACGTAGCTAGTTGCGGTGGGACTGGACACAAACTTTACAGTGTCAAACTTTAAAAAGAACTCATTTCCTGGCTGATAAAATTAAGATGATGTGCATGTGACAGTAAAGGGTGTCTGGACTGATTGATATGATTGACAGAGCATAATGGAACGCAGCACTGACATGAAACCAACTTGGGCACAATGAAAAACATCCTAAAATGTTTTAACCATCATAATAAATATGAAGCATCCATTTGCTATGATGGATCATCTCGCTCTGTGGGAGTTGTTTTTCATACTCTGCAAGAATGAATGGCAGCAAATGGCTTCTTCTGAGGGGAGGACAATGAGGCCTATCTCTATCTGTAACTACACTGACTGTGTGCAGAATGGAAAAATGGAGAGGAGAGGATCAACCTATAACATTGGCACAAACTAAAAACAAACAAACAAAAAAACAGCAGTAAAGTAGGCAAGCAAATAAAGTAAAGTAAAGCAATAAGGAACAACAGTGTTCCTTCGTGGCATATTATAAGCCCGACACTAAACTTGATACCGCACTGAATATCAAATGATAACTTTAAAAGAGCTTAAAAGCATGTGTGACAAAGGCAGGATTGGGTGTCAACAGCACTTTATGTCAAAGCTGTAGGCAACCTGTTTGACACGAAACATGAGCACTCAATTAACCAGATCAATCTATCCACTTGAAATAAAAGGTATAGCCTGTGTATGAGCTGTAGTCTGCAGGCTCTGAATCACCGGAGGATCAGTCTGCTGCTGCCTGATCACAACCTTATGAACTAACGTGCGTTTCCTCCACATTCTAAGAGAAAACATGATCTGAATGTTCCCCGAGGCGAGGGATAAAAGACAGAAAACACTGTTAGACTCCAAGGGTAGCACCAGCAACACAATAGGTTTATTGTGTATGATGGAACATGGGTTATAGGGACAGTGCCCTGTTGGCTGCTGTACATTATTTGTGATAAGAGTCACGGGAGAGCAGCAACAAAACCTGCAATGTTTGGTTTTCCTCTCATTAATCTGATTCATGTCTGCTACATTTAGATTTATATCTGGCTCTGGTGCCATTTGCCGTTTTGAATGCTACGAATCTTTTTTTTATTCAGAAAAAAAAAATGCGCAAAAAAGTATATTTTAGTTTACTTCAGTTTTAATTTATTTATTAGATTTTATTTCATTTTATTTATTTGAAATAAAACCCTGTGAGCCAATTAAAATCACCTCTGATACAAATGAAATTCAAATTTTGGCGCAGTAGCTCACATTCAAATATTCAGATGTACCAATAAAACCCACATGTCATTTTTGTATGTTCATGTAAATCCGCCTGTAATTACTGAGGTATGATAATGGACAGTGTCAGATGAGATAGTTTCACTTTAAAAAGCACTTATCATGTTATGACTTAGTGAAACAGCAGTTAATTTGGCCTCACTCTTGATATTCAATAGCCTACCAATCTGACAATGTGACAAATGTATTACCATAAACTAATGAACTGATAAAATTATTAATTTTGTTCGAGTGCTCAGGGTTAACACATCTTAAAATGCATGAACATATTTAGAGCTTGCAAATCTAATATTTTGCGCATTAATTAAGCTACTCAAATTGGCTCTTTTCCGAGGAGATAATTATGCCGCCTGTGGTTCATTTTACAAATGTATGAAGTTATATGAAAAATAGAATCAAAATTGGACTTTGGCACGCAGTCTCTGCATTAGGTCAGGAGCGCCAGAGCAACAGATTTAAAGGAAGTGAAGTGAGTAAAACAGACTTACCCATAGTGTTTGTGTGTGTGTGTGCTGGATCAGTCTGCACCATATACCGCGACCCTGTCGGTACCGCAGCTCTTATACACCTTGCGCCTTTTTTTGCGTGAGAAACATTGTAAGATCGGAACTCAGATGGAGCCGGTGCGTGAAACCAAGTGGCTCAAGGTTACACTACACTCTGGAGGGGAAAAAAACTCTGATGTCAAACCGTAGGACCGGTTTAGTCGCGTTATGAAATGGTGGAGGACAAAAAAAAAAAAAAAAAGGAGTGAGTCAGTCAGGATATTGGAGTCACTGGTGCAGGGGAATAAGATTGGTTTCATTTGGCCTGGAAAAGAATGTTTGGGTCACTTTCAAGGGATTATCCGCCCGGGTCATGTGGTTTAATAAACGACTTAATCCGACTTAATTTCGCCTTGTTAGAGCGACGGGAGGAACCCGAAGGGAGGCGTCAATTTAGCAAAGCCTGTGTTTAATATCATTTGTCACCGTCTTCTTCCAAGCCCGCATCAACCAGCCGACATTCCTGGGGACAAGGGGCAGCAAGGATGACTTACAAAAATAAAGAAAACCAAAATAAATTAAAATAAAATGAACAATTGCCAAAGAGCAATAAAAAGAGAACGACAATGGGGAAGAGCAGAGATTATAAAAGCTCTCTCCCCACAGGGCTGTAGATTAAAGGGGGACAGGGGCACACATGGGTCCCCAATATCAGAAGAAGCATACATTTTCCCTGTAACTCCAACTTTGTCTGTTTTCATCTTTTAAGTTCAGCTGATATGCTTCTGTGAGTTGAGGAGTTTCTGCAGCTCTTGGGCTTATATGAAACATTTTTAAAATCTATTGGCTAAACTGAAAACTGCATGTCGGTCAAGCTAAAAACAAGGCTGTTTTTAGCTAACATTTTGGATTTAACAGGCAGTGATTTGTTGTATTTTTACTGCTTCTGCAATTATGAAAGCATATCCCAGCACCATTTTATGTATCTCTTACTTACTGTTGTCATTGTTCTATAGCGTTAATTTATTTGTTACAAGTGCAACATGATTTTTGAACCATGTTGAGTTAGTTTTAAACTCTTTATGGCTTCATTTTTTCTGATGTTGACAGCAGTTATATGGCACTTTGTACCTTTGATGAGATAAGCACTATGAATTAAAATGTTAATGTGATTAGAAATGGAGATTAAGCAGATCACGTCTGGTTCAAACACATTTGGAGCCCTTCCCCTAACTGTTTCTAACTTTTAATTTATTTCAAACAACAGAGTGGCATGTTTCATGTTTGCCCTTCAATTCAGGCCTTCACTTTAGTAACGTCTTGCTGTATCTCTGACCGTTATATTTTTGCACCTTCTTTGTCAACCCTACAGGCTTTTAATATCTGTTATTTCATCACCCGTCTCTCCACAAGCTGAAATGAAAACTATGCACTTGTTAATGTCAGTTTTTACATTTCTTTGTTTTGACTTTGCTTTCCATTGTCAATGAAAACAGCCAGGATCAGGCATGGCAAGTGCCCACACTTCACTGTGCCTCCTCTGAAATTCTCCTGCATTGTATCAGATACGCCTGCAGTATGGTGCGTGTCAGCAGGGACAGTCTGGAATGCGACGAGACTGACAGGAATGTCACCTGCAGACTTCTGTCACCCGCTCATCACCTGACTGAGTCTCAGCAGCGACACGGCCGGATTAACCTGCCAGGGGCCCCAGGTAAACATGCCAAATGCCCCACGTCACCCCCACAAGTACCCACCCAGTCAAGTGCCCACTCCATGACAAAAACTCAAAAAATAAAGCTAAAAACAAGCCTATTTTATTTAGTTCTTGAAAAGTTAACATTTTGGAAATGTAAGGTGACATACAACTCCAGTGGTTTTGGGCTCCTCAGTGCTGCTGACCCTGATGAAGACTTCCTTGATTCACTTGTTTTTCTTATACACTAATTTTCAAATAAACTCATTACTCATTAAGGCCAGGCATGGGCTGGCTCCTCCCTATATTTCTGATCTTTTAACCCCCTATGAGCCAGGACGCAGTCTACAATCCTCCATTAGAGTGTTGTTGGCCATTCCAAGGTCTAGGCTGAAAACCAAAGGAGACAGGGTCTTTGCTGTCAGAGCCCCTAGATTTTGGAACAACCTGCCAGAGGAGATCAGACTTGCAGTTCCCCGTTTTACTGCTCTTCTTAAGACATATTTTTATAAAAATGCTTTTATGGTATGATGTGTATTTTAATTTAATTTCATTTATTTAGTTGTTAATTGTATTTTTGTTTTATTTTATTTTTTACTCTAATTTTTAATTTTACTTTGATCTGTTTGTCTGTTTTGTATTGACTATTGTGAAGCACTTTGTCACCTGTATTGTAAAGTACTATACAAATAAAGTTATTAGTATTATTAAATAAAGTTATTATTATTAGTGCAATTTTATTGATATTGTAGTATTTTTCAGAAATTTGCAGCATGGCCTGGATCTTTAAGAGGCAGTGGTAGCACAGTGACACCTGTTGACAGCTGCCAGAGATGTCTGGCAGCTCAGTGGCAGTTTGTGGCAGCCTGCCATGAGTTGCCAGGTTTGAGCTCTTTTATTTCTGGTCAGGAATGGGGACTTGACTTTGCAACTCAAACTCAAGTAGCACTTAAGTTGCGTAAATTTCCCATTTCCCCTCAAATGACCTCAGACTCGACTCGGACTCTAGTGATTTGTGAACAGAAAACGTCTGTAAAAGTATAGGCTTGTTGCACTGTATAAAGACAGAGTATGCTGTTTATTTTTAGATCTGCCATTCCTACAACATATGAAAGTGTCACAAGCACAACAGCAGGCTGGCTACAAAGATTTAAAGCCCATTGGACCAAATAAAAGGTCAGTGATATGCAAAGCTGGCGGTATGACAGTAATGATGGATGCTGGATCGAAACTCATTGGTCAGTACCATAGTTAGTTAGCTGTGACATTTGTCATCTTCAGTCTTAAAGGTGCAATATGCAAAATTGCAGAGGTTAAATAAAGTGAAAAAACAAACCAAAAAAGAAAAAAAAAACTGGAATAGTTCAAGTTTTATGTCACATATATATGTGACAAATAAAACTTTGTGCAAGCATGCACATACAAAAAATTAAGACAAAAAGAAGTTGAAAATGTAAAAAACAGTTAAAGTGTAGCAAGTATAAGTAATCAAAAAATCAAAAAAACAATATAAACACACAATATAATGTAATAGAAACAGTAAATGTAATATAGATATGTATTATATTATTACATATGTATTGATTAATATAAATGTTTATAATCATATAAGCACATAATTTGAGTCTACATGCAGGGCCAGCCCTAGCCATTTTGGTGCCCTAGGCAAGATTATGAGTTTCTTGGTGGTTATGTTTATACTTGAATAGATCAATTTTTAAGTTTAATCCCAATAGTACTATCTGTATGCCACTACCTTCTAAAGGAAAACAATTTTTAAAAAATTTCAAACTAGTGTCAAGCAGCCTACAACATTGGTATCATTCTAGGGTTTCAATGGCACGGGATACAGATCACAAATAACTAAACAAGTAGGCAGTCAAAATAAAAGAAAGTGGCAAAAGCAGATAGTGCACAATCATAGACCAGAGTAAAAATAAAGTACTGATTCACTGCAAACTCAAATCTAAAGAAAGACAATGACAACTATTTTAAACTTATTATTAACAAGAGAATAAATTAAAGCTGAGCACAGCAGCATACATCTCTACAATTAAAGCAAACATTAAGAGACACAGCTGGGTGGGTCTGCTGGGCACCGGAGTTCCCCTTTGGATGTGTGTGCAAATGGACAATAGAGCCAGGCAGCCAGCAGATAAAAATACAAATTATCATTGATATTGTTCATCCAAATTTTAGAGCAATGTTTTACATTCTAGGAAAAGGGCAAGTCGCTAGATAGCTAGCAACCTGCTAGCTTGCCATTCAGATTCATATCATTCAAAATGTATCTGAGCCTAGCAGCTATCGTAGCATCATTATCTAGCATTTGTAATAAAGCTAGCTAGCTAGCTTCTACGAATGAAATGTGGGCACACACAACTGCATTAATGTAAACATTAGATGACATAACTTCATATTGAGCTTTCTTTTTTTCCCTCCTCCGTTCTCCGTTTTCTGTTTTGCGTCCCTGAAGGCTTTGACCTTTTCACTGTGAAATAAAATGTCAAATTCTGCCCTTTGAGATCACTTGATAAGTCTCGGACTTCTGCGCATCTAACAAGGGGCACATCTAATAATGGCAGGTAGCCCATCTCCCACTGGGCTGACACTGTCTGTGCCACTGTGCACGGCACACACCACAGCCAGAACATGCAGTCCAGAACAGGGGATTTATTATTATTATTATTCTTTAATTATCTTAAGGCAGAAAATGAAAAGCGACCATTGCAGCACCTCTGCCAGAGGGTGGCGCCCTAGGCAACCGCCAGTGTTGCCTTACATTTGTCTGTAACGCAGTAATGTAATGCGTTACTGCCCTAGGTTCAGTAATCACATTACAGTTGCTATTAACTAGGGATGAGCCGAGTACTTTTTTACGAGCACGAGTATAATCCGAGTAAAATGTGTTAATATCTGTGCTTGTGAATAAAGTTTTTTATTTCATCATTGGGTCGCTGTGTCCACTGAGGTGATAGCCAGCCCCACCATAGCCACAGTGTGTGTGTGTGTGTGTGTGTGTGTGTGTGTGTGTGTGTGCGTGTGTCCCAGTTAACAATTTTCGGTTCGGAGAACGTTCCTCGAACGTTCGTTTAAGGGTATGGGAACGTTCGCTGGATCCCCACAACGAACATTCCCCAAAGGTACTTCAGGAAAGTTTTCTAAATGTTCCCTCAACGTTGATTTTTGGTAAAATATGCGGTTCGGAGAACGTTCCGCGAACGTTCCCTGAACCAAAGTACGTGCGCGGAACGTTCCGGGATTGTTTGCCGAACCAACGTACATTCGTGGAACGTTCCGCGAACGTACTCCGAACCAAAGTACGTTTGCGGAACATTCCCAGAGCGTTCCGCGAATGTTCGAGGAACATTCTCCGAACCGCATATTTTTCAGAAAATGAACTGTCAGTCCGACCGACAGACAGACAGGTAGATACATAGATCTTAATATCCTGCAAAGAGAAAATTCTACATTCTATACCACACAATACATCACAATACAATATGCATCACAATAAAACAGTTAGCAATAACATTATAGCCTACAGCTAGGATACGAGAGAGACTTCATGTTAGTGTGACTCAGAGAAAGAATGTGCGCATTATCACTGTTCTTTTTGATTGCAGTCGTTTTCCCACCTATCCACTGCTGACTGTGCAATTTCATTTATTTTGCTTTATAATGTCATCAGTTTTTTTGTTTTTTGTTTTTTTTAATGGAGCGATGGTGAGCTTCCACAGGCCGAAAGACTGATAGGCTGATATAATTCTTACTAGAAAGGTAATAATATTAGAAATAGAAAAGTAATACAAAAGAAATAGAAATAATATCCATAATTATCCATTATTGCAATCTGAGCCGTATTTTACAAAAGTGGTAATACATAAAGCAAGTTGTTGATCAATCTCTGCAAAGTTCATTAACAACTCGTCCTGTTACTTTTTAAACCTCTGAGTGCACTAAAAGTCACTAAACTGTCTAGGGGAACATGACCTGAAAGACCCTATGGCTTAAAAAGCTCAAATAAATTTGGCCTCACCACTCTCAGCTGGGGTGCCACCTCGGACATTACTTTAAGTTTCACCGACATCAATATTTCCATACTTTTGTTTCAACATTTCAGCCACTCTCTTTCTAACTGACAGCAGAGAGCAGCTTTACATCAATAGTCAAGAAAGCAGCAGCACATTGCAGCAGCAAAAGAGAAGTTGATTATTTTATTTTAACTATCCTTATCTTCTGCAGTATACTCGACGGCTTTCATTCCAAAACACAACATCCATTTTGGAGAAATCTGCAATTTGTTGCTCATATTTATTTTGGATGTAAAATCTCAAGATGACAACTTAAGTGACAACCCATTTGAATTAATATTGAAAGAGCAGGTTGATGCTCTCGTTTTCACCCGTTCTTTGAAAAGGAGCATTTCCATTTCAACACCACTAGAGCGCAGCAGAGACTGCAGAACAGATGATTAACAACTGACGTAGTCAGCAGAAACACACTGATGGGTGACAAATGAAAGGGGGGGAAAGCAATATAAAGTGTCGTAGTAAGGTGTTCTGGCGGCTCGTTGTGGCCCAACACTTTACTAAGACACTTAATGTTGGTTTTTCATTTCAAAGTCAATATAGCCTACACTACAAAAAATTAGATCGATCGATAGATAGATAGATAGATAGATAGATAGATAGATAGACCAGTCACTGTCACCTTCCAGACCGCCCTTTGGGAAATACTGGACTAATACTGGCCTGTGTTTCGGCAGCGTTTAGCTGTGGTGCTGAGGCCTCTCTCTCTCTCTCTCTCTCTCTCTCTCTCTCTCTCTCTCTCTCTCACTCACTCACTTTCAAGGAACGTATAAAGATATACATACCGAAGGCGTACATATGCAAATGAGCGTGTAGTTGTGGTGTCATGACATCACGGAAGTTCAAACGGCTCGTTAAATAGTTTAAAGGCACAACAGTTTCCTTATGCGGATTGCGTCTTTGGGGACCGTATGTTTTGATATTTTCACAGTATTAATGTAGCACCTCGAACTCCTTAACAATCGCAATAGAGAGTGAAAACGCATTTCCTTCTATCTATCTATCTATCTATCTATCTATCTATCTATCTATATTCTGTGATGGCCCAGTGCAGGTAGCCTGAAGTCCGTGCTTTTAGATTCTCTGACGCAACATTTCTATAATGACGTCTGGCCATAACCCATAAGCATGAGCCGTTGGGCTTTTAGATTCTCTGACGCAACATTTCTATAATGACGTCTGGCCATAACCCATAAGCATGAGCCGTTGGGCTTTTAGATTCTCTGACGCAACATTTCTGTTATGACGTCTTCGAAGGTTATATATAGACCCGCAGTGAACATTTCTTTTCAAAGGATCCGGATCCTGGGCGTTCCAACCTCGCCAGCAAGCCCAAGATGGCCCTGCAGGTTGCGGCCCATTTTTTAAAATAATAATAATAAGATTTCTTTTCAAAGGATCCTGGGCGTTCCAACCTCGCCAGCAAGCCCAAGATGGCCCTGCAGGTTGCGGCCCATTTTTAAAAAATTAAAACTAAAAATAAAAATAAAAATAAAAAAAACGCGAAAAAAACCCCGAACCAAAACGAAAAAAAAAAATGGTACAATTTACCTTTTTTTTTTACGGTAAAATGTCTGGCAGCAAAATTTGCGAAATTTGCTACCAGACATTTTACCGGTTTTTTTTTTGGGTTTTTTTTTTTCAATTAAAAAAACGTAACTGAACACACTGAACAAATAAACCCCGAACCAAAACGAAAAAAAAATGGTACAATTTACCTTTTTTTTTTTACGGTAAAATGTCTGGCAGCAAAATTTGCGAAATTTGCTACCAGACATTTTACCGGTTTTTTTTTTTTTTTTTTTTTTTCAATTAAAAAAACGTAACTGAACACACTGAACAAATAAACCAATAAACAGTCATCAGCACAGAATACTTTGCTGGAGTGTCTTTATTTTTCTCCACAAAATCTAGGTCCTGTACATCTGTTACTAGAAAAGTGACTTCTGTTTAGCCTTACACTTTTTATCTTGTTCAATTTTGTTCTTTTATTTGATCTATTGTTTAATTTTAAATGTGATAATTTGCCCACTTGGTCAGCACCTTTTGCACTCCTGGCCATCCTGGAAGGGACCCCCTCTCTCTGTGGTCCTTCCCAAGACTTCTTCCCTTTTTCCCCTTACACTGGGTTTTTTGGGGAGATTTTTCTTGCCCGCTATGAGGGTTAAGTCAAGGGATGTCGCCTTATTTTGTTTCTTGTAACCTTTGAGACGGTGAACAGTGATTTTGGGCTCTAAATAAATGTGAACTTGAACTTTCACTTGCTATTACATTTACTGTTTTGGTTATATGTTCTTTGGAATATTTAGTGTAATTTAGTGTGATTTGAAGTGACATGAATGTGCATTAGAGTTGCACCTCTATAAATAGCAAAATTGTTAGCTGGCTAAAATACATAAAGTTAAAGAGCACTCTAATATTGTGTCAGAGCTCTGCCATGTGGATTGTTTTGAGTTGAGTATCACCTATATTATATAGGAGCATCAAGAACCCTGCTGGGCAATGGAGATGGTGCTGCATAAGACACAAGAAACACCCACACACTGCACTCCCCAGAAACAACTTTGACAGAGGTTATAGTTTTAAAAACAGAAAATTTAAAGTGCCCAGTGAAATTATTAAGACAAACGTTTTGATCCTTAGATTGCTGTCTTACTAATATTCCTGCACCATCACATACACTCCTTTGAGGTCGTAAAATCACTGAAAAACATTGGCATGTGTTGTCTGCTGATCAGGAGTGTGCGCAAATCTTTAAGATCCTCCTCTATTTTCCTATGACAGATCATGAAGTGTCGGGGATTATGTGACCAGAAAGGACTCTTTCATCCCCTCCAAACAGTGCTATCTGGATGAGATGACCAGTTTTTTCTTGTGTCGGGGCTGCGCAGCTTGAATCAGTTCCAACAAAAGATTTCAAAAGTTTGGTTTGGAACATAGAAAGAGAGTTCACCTCCTTGATTTCTGCAGGTGAACCATTCCAAAAGAAAA
>OMKZ01026782.1:0-27752 GCA_900302535.1 Neoniphon sammara
CTTTCGTTTCCACTCCAAGTCCTCTTCTTCAGGATCAGGTTCTGCCCAGGCACAGGCCCTGTCATCGTCCCAAGCTCTTCGCTATGACAGCCTAGACAGCAGCCCTACAGCAGATCAGGAAGGTGCATATGAGGAAAGGCCCCAGTTTACCAGCCGAGGCACCTTCAATCCGGACAAGGGCAAACAGAAGCTTAAGGGGGCCAAACATTCAACCCTGAGGCACCCCCGAGATGGCGGTGCCCACAGCAGGGAGCCACCAGATATATCTCAGCAGCTGGTATTGTATGGCAGCAACGAGTTCATGGTATGAAGGACACTGGGACATCAAAGCACTCCCTATCCAACTCCCTGGCAGGCACACATGCTCTCCCGGGGAGGTGCGCAATGCCGGCCGATCTCCCCTCCTCGAAGCACTCCTGCTTAGCCTTTCTTTTTTAAAGTCTGCAGAAAATTGTCCCCAAGTGCCATGTACAGATATTCCACCTCCAGAGACGGGAGAGGGGGAGATATTTGGCAGAGGGGCTGGAACCAGTGGAAGGGCTCGCCTTCTGTTGACTCGACTGCCACCCATGCTCTCACAGTGCCTTGGCAGCTCCTCAGTCAGCGCCAAGGGGGAGACACGTTGAGCAGGAGGACAGAGAAAAGGGAATGTTGGGATATGTGGAAGACCACTCGTCATCAGGGAACGTTCCGGAGCTGAGAAGCAAAAGCAGTGTGCCGCAATGTATGAGAAGAAATCAGGCAACAGAGTCACCGATGGTGCAGTCTCCATGAACTTAGAGAGCTCACAATCATTAGCTGCTTTATAAGTTTACAGTTCATAACAATCAGTGTAAGCAGTGGTTGCTCTGTTATTACAAATTTATTTTTCCCTTAAGCCTATTTAATAAATTTTAATGTCACAGAAACTATAATTCTATATAACTATATTATACAGGTATAAATACTGTACAAAGCCGGAACACCAGTAACTGCTGGGTAGTTGAAGTCAAATATTTATCTTTTGTTTGAGTATCTTGGAAAGAGATGTATGGATTTGGGCAATGGCTGAGTTATGTGTGCGTGTGCATGTGCCGTGCGCTCATGCGTGACTGTGTGTATGCGTGAGAAAACCACTTCATGTGTTTTAAGTTTGTGCTGCTTTTTCCCCGTACAAGGGAAATACCGCCATCAAAGGGACCAAGTTAGCTGGTGTGTATTCCAGCCAAGGGGATCCCAGCTCTGTAAAGAATGTTGGATGTGTATAAAATCCCTGCATTCACTGCTTAACAGCCATACAACAATTGTAATGTACAGTTCAATATGTACAGTATAGTGGACAAAAATTGCCATTCTTTTCTTGAGACCTATTGTTACACCACCCCCCATCTCCACCCCATCCCTCCTGTCTCTGTGTTTGCTCAATAGCAACCAAACAAGAACATAAAATCATCTTGTCTGCTGTCTTTATTAATGAGTGTTTATAATGTTTGTCGTTTGTGTTCACATTTCAGTTAATTATGTTGAAATAGATGGCTCATTAATTGTATTTGGTGACAGTCAGTGTCAGAATCAAATTTATTGGCCAAGTATATTAACACACACAAGGAATTTGGTTCCAGCTGTTGGGTTTCTGTCAAGCAATACAGACAATATACATGTTACTTACAGACAATAAGCAATATACAAACAATATACAGATGATGTAACTAGAGAATACTGTACCAAGGCTTTCTATCCGTGGCACCATCAAAAACTGAAACTGAAATTGAAACTGGCAGAATAGATGACAGCTTGTATTCGAATGTTTGCTTCTGAGACAGAAAATATTTTACTAATCTAGTAATTAATTATGTCACTGCAAAACAAAGAGTTTCAGACTTACTCTCTCCAATATGATCTGTGTGATCAGCACTGTATTTAACAAGACATAACAAAACACTATTGCAGTAACCATAAGCCCCACCTGTGAGTTGAGCTATGCTTATTTGGCTATCTCAGGCCAGTGTTTCCTCTATCGTTCATAGGCAGGGCAGGCCTTTGACACAGCTGTACTGCACCAACCTTATCAAAAGGTTTGATAAGTATGGGTTTCGTGTCATAATTTTAGTGCCTGAATGCTGAATATATCCTTTCAGGAGATGAAATAAGATCTAGGGGTTACACCTCTTTTCTTCTCTAAGGACACCCTGTGTTTTCTTTTGTAGCTGCCTGGCCAGTCTCAGTTTTTCCTTTCTGTAAGTGCTTCTTCTCTCCTAAAAAGCTATTTGACTTATCTTACAAGAGTGGGAGGTGGTCAGACAAGGGGTTATATCTCTGCTACATTTTCATAATTACAAAAATGGCAGTCTGTTTGGGGGCCCATTTTGAATTGCTGGGGTAGACCTGGTGTTTAAAAAAAAAAAAAAAAACTAAAAAAAGTTTAAAGTTATTGTCTGCTCCTGAGATGACAGCTTCTGGAACTCTTTTCGTTTGTACTTCCTATGTAAAGACATCTTTAATTGATATGGTACCAAGGATTTTTATAGACTGTTGTTAATTATAAGAATCTAATTTATATGTATCACATCAAAACTGTCACAAAGTACCAAAATGAACTACAGATTTGATAAGGCAGTAGAACCTTCAACAGCCTGAACACAATGTTGAATTTATGGTAGGTGACAAGACCTCAGTAAGTAATCAGAAAACGGGAAGAAGGGTGATCTAGTGATGCACAACACAACCCTTTGTAAATTGACCTGCCACAACCAACAGGGCGACATGTAGGCTAAATGCTGCTTTCATGTACGCCTTGTAATCATATGGTTTTTTATCAGAAATGACAGAATTGGTCCTGTAATAAAACCGTCTTGTGCTGCAACCGTCTTCTGCAGCATAACGAAGAGGAGAAAACTGGCATCAAACACTTGACATTTTCACTTAATTATTAACCTGGATTTTAATGGATACATAAACTTAACCATAAATTATTTATATGACTGACGTGCCCTCAAATGCCTCGACTGTTCGGGTATCATGAAAACTAATCGCTTTTCCAGTCTTATTCAGCATTTTTTTTCTTCATTCCTAAGCACTCAACCCTGCAATATTTCCGACAGCACCTGAAGGCAACCAAAGGCTTGCAGTTGAGGAGAAAAATACAGTGTTTAAAGTAAAAACTGCGCACTTTGTACAGATACTATAATGGCCTGGATATTCTATTAAGTCAGGAATAGATGGGTGGAATGTAGCCTGTCACGAGAACCGCTCGTTTTAAACCAATTTTACCCTATTTCTAAAAAAAATAAAGCTAATTGATTGGAAATGACTCTGGACTCAGGACTGCCTCCGGTGACGCAGGCCACCTTTCGAGCGACGCATGCGCAGAGGCCCAGTGTCACAGCACCATCAGGATCAACAGCAGCCACGGGGGACACAGGAGCTGTCGTTTTGTTTATTTCAGACAAGATAAATTTTCCCCAAACATGTCGGGATTTGACAGCAACCCCTTCGTGGATCCAGTGGACGTGAATCCCTTCCAGGTGAGTCACTCATTTACGAACTCCGTGTACGAGCGGACTTTCAAACAGCTTTACCGTCTTGGTAAAAGGCTGTAAAAAGATATGCTGCAACCAAAACCTGTTTGGTTGGTTGCTGGGTTTGGCTTCAGTATTTCCTGACTCAGAATCGACTATCATGAAGTTTGACAAGTTGTGATCCAGTTATGTTTGTCGGGATTACCCGTAGGTCAGTGGATTGGCAGTGTAAGGTGCGTCAGACTCACCTGAGCAGGTAAGCAGGCTCACAGGTGCCTGCTAATATTCTGACCATTACCTACTGTGCCTTCTCCTCATCGCGAAATTAAAAATTAAACAACAGGTTTTGCCCCTGATCCACAACATTTTCAGTCCTGATGCCATTTTATTTTTGTGTTTTATTAGCCCCTTTTATTTGCATTCGCCCATTTCTTTCTTCCTATTTATTTCTGTTCACATTTTTAACTATCTTGCAAATAATTTGGTCATCTAATCAATCTCGGTTTTGATAAAGGTGGTGATTTTTACTTAGGTTTACCTGTAATACACAATTAGTTGCTGCAAATAAGATTGTTTTCAGTTCTAATAAGCAACAGTAGATATTTGCCAGCATATTGTATCCCTTTGTGAAACATTTTGCTGGAAGGAACAACCTGTTTTATTTAAACTAGAAGAAATTGTTTCTTCACTGAGATAAAATCACCTGAGGCCAGGAGTCTATTAATAGTTAATGTAGTGTGAGACATTTCAAACAATACAAAAAACTACTGGATGGGTTGCACTTCTCCTGGCTGGCTGCATGCTGAGCACCAAATAAAGAGTTTTAGGGGCCTAGTCTATCAACAGTACATTACAACACCAAGTTGCCAAGCCTGCCTGCGGTCTCTTTTTTTTCAGGATTCTTCAATCACACAAGCCACCAGCGGAGCGAATGAAAGCTTGGGGGAGTTCAACCCGTTTTCAGCAACTGGAATGGTGAGGCCCTCTGCTTCTGTCACTTCATGATTGAGGATATTGTTCACTTAGTTTGTGACACCAATGATGCAGGTTTTTGTCACCATTCAGTGAGACCTGGGTCATTCAGATGAGCAGTGCTGAGTGTGTTTCAATCTGTTTCACAGGAAAACCACACCGGCACGACCATCCCCATCTCTGCTACCTCATCTCAACCTGCCGTGCTACAGACCTCTGTGGAGCAGAGTCCACAAGTGAGTAACACACACACACACACACACCTTTGTACGTATGAAGGGGTGAGAGCACGTTTCAGCCACTTTGAATATCAGTAGAGATTAATTCACCAGTACCGTCCTGCTTTACTGCTGTGGACTACTGTGGACAAAAGGTAGATGGAGACATTGAGTTCAAGTTTATTTAGAGCCCAAATCACTGTTTATGGTCTCAAAGGGCTAAACAGACCAAGACGACACCCCCTGACTTGAACCCTCATGAAAGGCAAGAAAAATGAAAAGAGGGATAGTTGTTGATACCAAAAAACTAGTCAGTAGAAGTGGATGTAAGATATGGTGTAATATGGTGTAATAAGCCTGTAATGGACAGAGTAATAACCATTTAAAGGATAATTTGTATGAAATTCTAACTATTCCTGAGAATTTAAAGAAATATAATAAACTAATACTATCTGTAGAGAAATAAACTGATCATTATGTTTATGTCTAAGGCTTTAGGGCAGATGATTCAGTAGCATTGTGCAACCAGTACCAAATCTGATCCAGAAAACATATGAGGTTACTGAACTATATATACAGTATGTGGGATTGGTATTAATGGCTAAATACTGTTAAAATTAATGTATCAAATCTTACAGTTATCAGACACAGGTTAATGTTCATCAAATCAATATGAGTCTCATGTCAACTGTTTTTGAACATTAAAAATGAAATTATCATCATCGAAATCAGGACCCCAAAACGCCACAGTCATGTGTCTACTGTTCCTCTCAAGCTAGTCTGAAGATGCTTTATGATTATTGTGAGTGTTCCACAATTCTCACACATTATCTGCTCTGTTTTTATTTTTCCATGGGTGGACTGGTTATGTTGATGGTCCATTTAGAGAAATTCAGAGGGAGGTCAGAGGTCAGGCTCTGTCACAGAGCTGCAGCCCTCTGAAGTGAGCATGAGCGAGATGCTGATTCAGGACTGCATCAGGGTCAAGTGCCTTCAAATGTAACAAGAGATACAAAAAACAAGAAAAAAATAAACATGATTACACAGTCGTATGACAAAAAATGTTCTTTTTAATCCCATAAATCACATCACAACTTCTCCAAAATTATCTCATGACCTTCTGAGGGGCCCCAACCCCATGTTGCGTACGACTGTTGTGGAATACAGCTCTTCCATCATCCACCAGGCAACTGCAGCTGCTGCCCAGGCCAACCTGATCAAACAGCAGGAGGAGCTGGAGAAGAAAGCAGCTGAGCTGGAGCGCAAGGAGCAGGAGCTGCAGAACAGGACGACGAGCAGAGCGCTCAACACTGGAGGTGAGACACTGACATCATTCAGATACAGAGTAGATGTTTCTTACCTGCTGTATGATAACATTAGTCACTCTGTTTCATTTACTCATAAGGATAGAACTGATCAGAGTGTGCAGTCTATAAAGTGTCTCTATCATTGAATTACAATGTCTACACATAGGCATTGTTACTAGATCTTGACCAGTATATCAGCTGTCTGATATTATTGGCTACTATTGGCTCATTACAGATATATTGGTATAAGTCTGTATGTTGGCTGATATGCAAAAAAAAGGACCAAATTTAATGATTCTTTGCTGCAAATGTGTGTTTTTTACATGTATAATAAAATATCGGCATGTATATACTATATAGTATACTCCCAAATGTTTATGTCTGTATCAGACCCAAAAATGCAGGATCATTTGTGCTCTAATTGTTACATGTAAGAGTGTAATGATTCATTCATTGCATTGATGCATCAATTTTAAGGTCTGTCTATTCTGCTGCATCATTTTCCTAAAAAAAAAAAAAGATAAACGGAATGAATCATTCTGACTGTGGATGAATGAATATGAATCAATATGAAATGCTTTGATTCTTTAAAAAAGAGTTTGTAAAGAGTTAAGGTTGTGTTGATCAAACAAAATACTGTGAATTCGAAATTTTGTCTTTTTTTTTCTTTGAATAAATAATGTTTAAGTAATTCCACTGTCAATTATTTTCACATTTCAGAAGAAAAAGGACAGTCTTACATTATTGCACACGTTTATTTAATAAACATTAAATTTTGGCTAAAAGTACTGAATCAGTTGTGGCTCCAGATGTGATTTACACACTCAAATTGAACTGAAGCTTCAAAAAAAGACAAACCTGTTCAACCAAATTGCCAACTTGTGAATCGAACTAAATATTTGTTAAACCAAAGATTCATACCACTAGTTACATGTACATATATGGTATATAAGTTTGAACCAGACACTAAAAGTCACACGGTCCAGTCTGCTAATCCAGATATGAAATATTTGTATGTCAGCCAGGGAAAACAACTGGCCACCTCTGCCCAAGTTCTTCCCTGTGAACCCCTGCTTCTACCAGGACTTTGAGGAGGACATCCCCGAGGAATACCGCAGGATTTGCAAGAGAATGTACTACCTCTGGATGTGTAAGTTCACTGCTGTATTCCTTCAAAACTGACCTCCACAGTGAAAATGAAAGTGTCCGTTGTAACTGATGACATATTGTAGTTGCCCGGTGCAGGATTATAAGGAATTTTCTTAATGCTTTATTTCCCCCCTATCCTTTTTAATATACCTATTATATCTTAGGTCAAAATGCAGAGTTTTTACCAGACTTTTATTGTTGTAACCTTATTGTTGTATATGGAAAATATTTGTATCCAACTTCTGATATATTTCAGTTTTCTGTGAAGTTGTTGCAAGTAATTAGAATAATTTACTGAACTCTTTAAAGATTAGATTAGATAATGTGTATGCTGTTTTGGAATGCAATTATATACATTTAGTGAACAGACACATGAATACAACATTGCATATATCACACCTGTGAACAGTCTCCTAATGAGCAAGGATGATGAAGCAAAATCCAAAACATGTTGGTTGCCATGTTGTCTTTCACCTGGAAGACATGTTAAAATAAATAGTTTATTTACAAAAGAAGGCTAGAGCTTTGTTGATGTGCAGCAAGACTTTTAGACTTGGACATTTTTGAGATTTCCTGCACTTGTGACCAGCACCCACAGAAAATAAGCGTCTATTTTTGCATACTTTTTACCTGTTGTAACATAAAAATATATATATATCCAAAGCCCCTAGGCACAGAGGTTGTATGAGAAAATGATGAAATGTGTTGAAATCCTACAGTAGGTCAAAGTAATGAAGTCATTTCAGCTGCATGTATCAACATAGGAAGCCCTGTTATACACATTCAACATATAATTCTTCATCATGCTTTTTTGCCATATTTGTTTTGCACCTTTGTGTTTCAGAAGACTCTGGTTTCCTTTATCTAGTTCAATGCATTATTCCTCTAAAACAGTGTTTCCCATGGCTCCATCTGAAGCCCCTCTCATTGGCTCCCTGTGTGTCTCCACAGTCCACAGTGCCACTCTGTTCCTGAACGTGCTCGCCTGCCTGGCTTACTTCACAGCAGATTCTCAGTACGGTGTGGACTTTGGTCTGTCCATCCTCTGGTTCATCCTCTTCACGCCCGTCTCCTTCATCTGCTGGTACAGGCCTGTCTACAAGGCCTTCAGGTACGCTACATCGTGAGCCTTGCGCAGTGTTTGTGTGTTGTGTTTGTCCTGAGGCAGGGTGACCCACATCACATCGTCGATACAAGACAAACTCTGGGATACATTACTGCCTTAAAATGAATCATTTATTTGCAAAAATTAAAAAAAAGCTTTGCTGAAGGTTAGAACTGAATCGCTGTTATGCAAAGCTGTCATCATTTTTCTGTAACTGTGGTCGTCACAAACCATTATATCAGTCTAAGTAATAAACAAAATGTAAGAGATTGATTCCAAAGCACTCTACATCCCTTATGTTGGTAAAAGAAATGTCGAATGTTGGCCCTTAATAGTTAAAAAATAAAATGATTCATCAAGCCATCTTCAAAAATGTTACCTTTTGTGGGTGGAGGTTTAAAAATAGCTGAATACGAAAATGCTTTCTTGAAAGGAGTTTTACTCTGATGACCAGAATAATTAGTGGCAGTGGTAATGAAGCCTCCAACTGAAGATTTGAATGGTTTTCTCTTTGATTTTTTTGTTATGTGTACACTGCAAAGGAACTAACCCTTGGGTGAGCCTGCTGATAGGAATTAAAAATCTGACACTAAATAAGTCATAACCTTAAACAACATCAATAACATGTCATTTGTATGTTTTTATTTTTCCTCCCCAGGTCCGACAGCTCCTTCAGCTTCTTTTTCTTCTTTTTTGTGTTTTTCTTCCAAGTGGCAGTGTATATCATCCAGACTGTGGGGATCCCCAAGTGGGGCAACAGGTCAGTGGGATGAATCATCCACATGTTGGATTGAAGGCCTGGATGTGTGGTGTTTGGTGCATGTGACTGATGTTCACCACTAACAACGGGCAGCTATTTTCATCACTGTGAATGACTTCTGTGTGTTTTGTCTGGGGTAGATTTAAACATGTGCATGCATGGGTTAATGTATTTCTCTATTCACGTGTGTGTGTTTGTGCATTCTGTCTTGTATCTCCTCTCTTGCCGTCTCTTTGACAGATTCCTGCTGCTCTAACTTCTCTGAGGGGAAACTTTGTAAGTGTGGAACTTCTCTCTCTGGCTTTCTTTTCTCCTTCGTATCGTAGGCTTTTCACTTCACCGTAATACATTTTCAAGCTTCAGGCTGTAGGTTACAATATTGGCTTCTCTTTTTATTATGGTGCATTTTGCTTGCAGGCTATTTTTCTAATTGTATCCCTTGATGCCAGTCAAATCCTGTTGTATACTGTGTTGATGTCAAGTATCTCTGTAAAAATCTGAACCGACACATAGTCATTTCTGTTTGTGTGTCTTTGTATGGTTGACAGTGGATGGATCTCATCGATCTCCATGATCGGCAAGAACTTGCCTGTGGCTGTGGTCATGATGGTGGTGGCAGGCTTCTTCACCGTTAATGCCGTCCTGGCTGTCATCCTGCTGAAAATGGTATAGCAGTTTTAGCTCAGTCACACCTTTCTCATGCCTGTAATGAGCTTTTAAGTTAAACATAAAAAAAATCTCTTCTCAGTGAGTCTGCAGCACAATCCACAGTGAATTTGAAAGATTAGGTTGTACACTGCAAAACATCTTCATCTTAACAAGTCATACACTACTATCAAGGAAATGACACATCCATCCAAGAAAATTCTGGAAACATGTTGATCAGCATTGGAATTAAGTGGGATTATCTCATGCATCTGGGATATTTTTTTCACGTGTTTTAAGAAAAAGATTTTAACAGTGAATATGAGATTAAATGACTTGTACAGATGGAGGTTTTATTGCAATGTGTGTCATCCCAGACAGCTTAAACATGGTTAAAAACACTTGAGATTCTTAGGAATTGATTAAGCATGTCTTAATATATTACCTGGGGTGCAAAATATTGCATCACCGTAATTTCTTAATTTTAGCGGGTGATTACTTACTAATACTGATAATGTAAATGAGCACAGCCGTGGCCATGTTAATTTGAATGTCTTTTCACTAATACCTGCGGCTGGAAGAGGCTGGCATGTCTGAAAAGCAGCACGGCTTTTAGCACCACAGAGAGCAGCTACAGTATGACCAAGATATTATCAAGAAACATGTCTCCGTTTGCAAGACAAGCTTTTGTTCTCGTTTTATTAGTACCTTCACATTTTTGCGTTAGAGCAGCGTAGCGCAGGCACATGCTTTATCCACAAACCACAGGCTGTTCCTCAGTTCTGATAGTCATGGTGGAGAAGGAAATTGTCCCAAGAATGTAGTCAACACTGATGGAAACACATCACCGTTGAGCTCTTCAGACACTTTGGATGAATAACTTTCATGGGAAAAAAATGGAAAATGGATTTCCAATTTTGCATGCCTTCAAGCTTTAAGATAACAGGCAAAACACTCACCTTTTACGCAGAGAACCCACCATGTCTGCTGTGTGTTAAAGGGAGAGGCATGGCCTTTTATGTTGTAAATTAATGACATTACTTGTAATACCAGATAGTGGCCGAATTTCTGTCCACAGCTTAGATATGATCTCAATGTGACCAAAATCTCCATACAGTTAATGCAAGCTGGTGTGATTGTGCGCGCCAGATTGGAGACAGGTTGAACCGGTCAAAGGTGCTGCAAACAAGTTAAGATGTGCTTTTCAAAGGTGGTAGATAACAGGCATAATTTCCTTTGGTACCCCGGCCCCCAGTCATGATAAATCAGCTTTAGTGGGTCATTGGAATGAATTTCCCTTCCCTGCTCCCATGTTTTTGCAGACCTACATCAGAACGCCCTAAAATACATATGCATTTGGCTGCACACACAATTTTCGGCAGTACCGCTTCTGTTTGATTTCAATGCAGCACCTTGGTAAATCAAGGACAGATGCTAGCTGTCTCGTTTGCACACAAACAAGTCCCACATATCCTTGATAAATCAAGCCCTTAGTCTTTCTGTTCTGAGAGAGAAGCAGAGTTTTAATGCAGCCACAACCATCTCTCTAATCAGCAATTACAGTTTCATAACTATTTCACTTGAAAAATATTGTTCAGTTAGTCTGCAAGTGGATTTGAAAGACAAGTTTGTCATTCCAGACAGCTTCAACAAGTTTAAAACCATTGCAGTCTTGACATAAGATTGCAAATTCTAAAGACAATACGATACTAACAAGTCGAAAAATATTCCCAAAATAGAAATGCACACAGTCGAACGCGGTGCTGCATACAAATTTCTGAATACCCAGTATACCTTCATTTAGTTTGTTTGTTTATACTCCACAAATGCAGGTGCATAAACATTAAAGACATAATTGTAACCAAAGGAGACTGAAAATAGCAGTGACAGAAATTCAGTGAACAACAGCAGAAATTCAGAGGAAAAAGCAACAAAGGCAGCTGAGGGAATCTTTAGATTTAGAAGCTGTTTGATCAGTCATAAGGTGCAGATATCCTCCAACAAGCACGTCCAGCCTCCAAACCATTCAGTCTCAACTACAACATGTTAGCACTGAGATGCAAAAAAAAAGCAGTGAACCAGAGAAGGAAACTTATATGTTTTTGCACAAGGTGACACAACCTATTGTGATATTTTAGTCTGATTGCACATGGTCACGTGCTGGCTGCTGGCATGTGAAGAATTCGGCCAGTCCTGCCAGCAAGCCTGTAGTCTGAAGGCAACATGGTGCTTCATTTTTTCTGCAAATGTCCTATTGCCTGTGCACACCTGCCAAAACTCTTTCTGCAGCTAAGTATACCATGACTTGAATTGTATAGGAACCGTTAAATTGTGTTCTACAGTTTCCATGTGCTTGCCTCATTATGAATACAGTTAAAAGAGCTGGAGCCTGGAGTATGTTGTAAGTCACAGATGGAACTTAAAGGAAAACTCCAACAATTTGGGCAAAATACCCTTTTTCTGACTTACCCAGAGTTAGACAAGATGCTTGATACCATTTTCACCTCTGTGCGTCCACTGCTTCACTTCCGATGGTTAGCATTTCGTGTTAGCTTAGCATAAAGACTTGAAGTCTACAGGAGTCATTAGCCTAGCTCTGTCAAAGTGAAAAGATAAACCTTACTCTAAAACTGTCTAATTTACACAATGTATAATGTGTATTACACGTTAATGAAATACACGTCTTGGAATTTCTAGGAATTACAACCGCTGAACATATGTGTTCAGCAGTTATAGTTCCTACCATCTAACTTCACCTAAAAGAACTTGGTATTTTAAAAACATTTCAAAGACGTGTATTTCAAATACATGATACATGGCGTAAATAAGACAGTTTTGGAGTTGCTATAAGGTTTATTTTTTCACTTTGATGGAGCTACGCTAATGACTTCTGTAGAATAAAAGTCTTTACGCTAAGCTAACACAAAATGCTAACCATCAGAAGTGAAGCAGTGGACGCACAGAGGTGAAAATGGTATCAAACATCTTGTCTCACTCTGGGTAAGTCAGAAAAAGGGTACTTTGCCCATTACGTTTGAGTATTCCTTTAAGTTTTTTTGCTTTGTCTGAGTGCTAACCAGTAGCCCTCTCCCCCGCTTGTCTAGGTCCACTCTAAGTACCGCAGGACGGGGGCGAGCTTCACCAAGGCCCAGCAAGAGTTCTCACAGGGAGTCTTGACCAACCGGAGCTTCCAGACCGCTGCTGCCAGCACCGCCGCCTCTGCTGTCCAGGGAGCCTTCCAGGCAAACTAGGGAAACTAGACTAACATAGTCTTTACCAGAACCCTTAACACTTCCAACTAGTCTCCTCTCTCACCGACACACCAGTGGACCCATGTTCTGTTATTCTTCAGCAGCTTCTTGTTTATGTTTGGGGTTTGCTTATTTATTGACATTATAATAAGAAGAGTCATTCCTGCACAGGAAAAAAAAATTCCCATCAGTCTGTTACTGCTGCTGCACAGGTCAGCCCAGTGAGTTGTCCCACTATGAAGACTTGAGGTACGCTCATATAATATAAATGACAGGCTAGTAGTCCCAATATATGATTTAGAGATACACCAATATATCAACAGAATATTAGTATTGGCTGATAATAGCTTAAAAAATTCTCTATTATTACTTTTACTGTCAATATTTGTCTGATTGTGAAATTAGTAGTCATGGTACCTTTTTTCGAGGAGTGTGTCCCTTAATACAACTGTGGAATTAGCAACAGAGTCAAACTAACACAGTGTTTAAAAAAACATTTAAGATAGGTCTGTCTGCCAAGCTTAACCTGTTTTGCACCTGCATCTGTATTACAATTCTTAGAAAAATGCATGTTGGTGCATCCCTACTATGATTATTTGCACAGCATGTCGCTATCTTGATTGTTGTCATTATTGCTCCCTCACCCTACAGGGCATAATTAACAGCTGAATACAACAAATTCACGCCTGTTTTCTGGGAGGCGTCAAAAGCCATTCTGGAAAATGCAGGAAATCACCAACTTTAGTAGAAATAGGCAAGGCAGGTCGAGGGAAAGCAGGTTTGACAAATTCAGCAAATTCCAAAACAAAACAACTCCTTGAATGCAATGAATATTGAAGTTAGATGATCTCTGTCTGAGGCTGGGGTTTGGTGGAAGTACATTTATCTAAATCTAAATCTAAGTTTTTTTGTCTGTGGGAGCAAGAATGCTGCTGAAAAGTATTAGGACTGTTGTATCTTTCACTGTTACTGTAGAAATAATTTCAAGGGCTAAAATGAACCAGAGCCTCAAGTATAAAAAATCTGCCTGCACAGTTTGGTATATATAAAACCTAACTTGACGTGAGAATGTTTTGCTGCCAGTAGATGATGAATTCCTTTTAGAAAGTACTCATATTTTAATTGCATCAATACAGCAATCTCTCTTTCCACCTTATACACACTTTTAAACTCCTTCTAACACTATGTTGTGATTCCTTCATACTTAACATCCTCTCAGGAATTCAACACCTTCTTTAGGATGCCCTGAAGAGTGGGATCCAGGCTGAAAATTGAATAGAAGTGGGAATCAAAGGTCAATACGCTAAAATAATGTTACACTGTTTGTTAAAGGAGATTGTCTGAATGTACTGCTCACTGTTCAAAACGAGTGTTTTTTATGTATATAATACTGTATAGGATAAGCTCATTGTTAATGAAGGGTGAAGGGATGAAGGGTTTTCTCTCTACTGTTGTTTAATCAGGTTACTGAACTAGATGAAGTGAGACAATAGACATTATAAGATGGTAAGATGAAGACTTAATTATTTAACAGTGCATTGGCAGGAAAGCTGGGATACTGTGTAGAGATGTTCATTATACCATACTGTTATTTTCTGTTGTAATATGACTTGTTACTGTGACAGAAAGAAAGATTGGGTAATGGTTTATGGATGTGAAGCTGCTGTAGGATACACTACTTAAAAGAACACTTAAGCAGTGACATGGTAGAGAAAATATAAATATTTCCTAATAAAGTTATGTGAGTGAATTAAGGAGCTTAAAGAACATTTGATTGATCTGTTGATGGTGACCTATATGTCTGAAGTGAGTTTGCAGCCATGGGAATTTCAGCGCAGAGAAAAGTCACCACAACACTGATGCTTGAAATGTATTATGCTGTTCATGCTGCAGTCTTAGTCACAGCAGTTATAGTAGTTGTATTGCTTCGGAATATAGCCTACAGCTATGTATGTGCGCCGGCTACTAGTTATTTGTTACCTATATGTTAGCTATTTATTTACACTTTTAATTGTGAATGTACACCATCAAATTCAGATTTTTTTTTCCCTTGCTGTAACAGTCTAAATCACTGTAATATATTAGGTGTAACCTCAGTGCCTTTAGGCAGATGTACTAATATTTGTGTGGGGATTTTGGCACATGGACAAATGCTGTTAGTTTGTTAAGAGATTATCTGCTCTGCAGTTGATTGTTTTTGTCATTCTTCCAAGATTGTTGTTGTTGTTGTTGTTGTTGTTGTTTTTTGTTTTTTCATTTGAGTTTCCATTGGACAGTCATAATGTGTATTAAAATGTGCTGTACATATCGGTGACTTATTTAAAATGCCTTTATTAGAGGGATCAAATTTATGTATCTGTTGGAAACTGGTTCTGTTGACCTTAATATTCAATAAATAGATTCTCTTTTGAAGATTGGAGCCAAGCCAAGAAAGAAAATGTCTTCCATGTTATGAAACAGACAGACAGACAAAAAGACAGCCAGTCAGTAATAAATGTCACTTGCCTTGGGTTTGACCACTGATCCCAATTAACAAGATTAGATCAGTGGTTTTGACCTCCTCCTGTAGCACCCACCTTGGGCCAGTCAATCACTTTAAAAATGCCAGAT
Organism: Neoniphon sammara; assembly: GCA_900302535.1. NCBI lineage: Eukaryota > Metazoa > Chordata > Actinopteri > Holocentriformes > Holocentridae > Neoniphon > Neoniphon sammara. Next base: position 15,515 of record OMKZ01026782.1, read on the forward strand.
ACATTTGAGAAGCATCGTTCACTCAAATTTGGCAAAATCCAGACAGTGTCCAACTCATATCATTTGTATAGCAGACAGCTTCCGTTCAACGAACGATGTTAGGTTAATTGCAGGTGTTTTTGCTATCAGTTAACGTTAGTGGTTACAACCGACAAATGCCACTTTGTTTCCACACTATACTCTTCTCTTGTACTCTTAATTGTATCCTAACATTACTGTTTATTTTATATCAAATCCCATATCGAAATGCCAGCCAAACATTTCAGACACAGGGACTGATATTCCTCTCCGTGTTGCGTATTACCATCTATCTGTTATATCGTCTTTGGAGAGACCTTTCGCCCCTGACGTCTCCATGGCAACGGCTTCTACTGTTGATTATCCCAGGCAAAATGGCCGAAGAGGAGAAAGCATCGGCGGTAAGTGCAAAACCTAAGTGTGTGTATCCTCTAATGTTGCATGAGTAAACATGAACTCACCTCTGGTCATAGCGATAGTTGAAGTTTGTGTAACGTAAAACGTATTCGAGTGTAATGTTGCCTAACGTTACATGTAACGCTTCCCATGCTAACTAGCGCTAGCTGCTGGATAGCTAATCCAAGTTAGAGCTAAGTTAATTATAGCCAACTTGCCTTGCAACCAGTTTCTAATCTCACTCTTCAAACGGTGAAATTGTAGCTGTCTTATCCGCTAGCTGTTATATGTTAAGGTGGCAGCAAGAAATGCTTAATCTAAAATACAACTGAGCATTGTTGGTACCTTTAGCCTATATGATATGTAGATAATATGAACTATCTAGCTCTGCTTTACTTGAGGCTGGCTTTGCAGCAAACCTAACATAGATGATTTAAGGACTGCAATGATTTTTTTTTTCTCTGAAACGCCACAGACTGCACTTAAAACCCGTCCACATATGAAGTAAATATGAGAAAATGAGATGAAGCCAAACGGCGTTGACATCTCGCGCATGCGTGCAACTAGCTAGATGTAAGAAATGTAATAAAAATGCTATTTGATGCAATAATTGATCAAATATATCGTGTATCATCAGGAAAATTGTAAATCTGATCTTTGTTTTAACCGGTAAGCATACATCGTTCACTTGCAAAACGGGAATATTCCCTACGCAAATATGTCTTTAGTATTCATTTTATATGAGCGGGCTACCCTACAAACCAGCCAACACAATTTTGCCCAGATGAATAAAAAAATTTCAAATAATTTTCAATCTGGATCTCATTTTCCTAGTTTTACCGTCAAGATGATTGATTGTGTTTAAAATGTCATCACTTGTTTCATTGTGGAGCTTTATTATCTGCGCCCTGTCTACCAGGAGCCTGTTATCAAATACACACCCAGAGGGCCAAAGCAATCTCCTCCAGCTGACTCAGTACCGCTGCTGTTAGAACAACACAACCAAAATGATTAGAGTAAAAAGTAGGAAAATAAGGACTAGGTTTAAAATAACTAGAATTGTCCTTTAAATGCATGGTAGTTTTTGCAAATTGTAGTGATGGATAAAGGGTTTAATTTTGCGTATGGCAGCACCAAGAAGGGGAAGGGGAACCATTTAAAGACTATCTAGATAGCACTCAAGGTACATTAAGTCCACACTGAATTGGTGTTAGTGGTGGATAAATGCAAAATCAGAAATCAGATCCGGGTAGCTGAAGTAAATTGTCAGTTTCTTTCATGTAAAATACTGTCTATTATCTGGAAAATATAACAATCCTGAATGATGGCATCTGTGGATCACTTCTCTATGTGCTGAAACTCATTTGTAGCAGGAGTTTTCCTTTACCAAGCTTGGAAGCTTCAACAGCCACCTAATTTAGCTTTGTTTTGTTATCAATTGTTGAGAGATGCTTTCCTCATCTTAATGTCATAGTAATACTGTTGTAAACAACACTAATGTGCTGAAGTTTATATTTGAGACCACTGGGCAAATTAGCTTAGGTTAACTATAATGCTAAGGGACTGGGTTAATTCCACAACCTTGGAAACATTGGGGCCTGACAGTTGCATATTGTCATGAATTGCATGACAGCTATGTGGCCCTATTCACGCATAATTTTTTGTGTATTTGTATGAATGTATTTGTATGTTTGTTTGTTTGTTTGGGACAATGCACATTCATTAGCCTGAAGTTAATTGCACTAATGTTAGTCAACTAGATATTTTCAACATAGTGCCTGTGAACAGATGTTAATAGCCAGAAACTGTAAAAACACTACAAACAGACAATTGAGTTTCCATATAGATAAACGAAACCAATACAAAGCAGTGTACATGCAAGCAAGCCAGCATAGCAACAGACATATAAACAGGCACAGGATAAACACAAAGCAGTATACAACAAAAAAGCAGAGTATCAAACATAAACAATTAAACAGTATTCAATAAGACTGATGAAAATTTGAGGAACTTGGGTCATGAAAACAGGTTAAGGGTCATGTTCACACATCCATGCTTATTGTTAGCATTTAAAAATATATAAAAAAAAAGTTTTCCTGAGCAGGTTTTTACAGTCACTTTTCAGGGCAGTTGTAGTTCATCTGCTCATCCAGGAATTCTGCTCTCTGCTTCATGAAGTGGAGGGAGGCTAGGCCATGGGAAACTCTGAAAACAAGACAAGAGTCTGTAAATTTAATGAGGTTATCCCAGCTGGTAAGGTCATGCTTTAAAATAATTCTGTACAGATAGTTTTTTTTTTGTTTGTTTGTTTTTTTACCTCCAAACTCTTATAAAGACTTGAAATAGATTTTAGTCCTGCATACCCAACAACCCAACAATAAGAACATTAATTATTTAGGCAGATAAGGCAAATCTGAAGCATCTCATTTAATAACATGAGACTCTCCTCTCTATTACAGCTCCATCTTGTGATTCAGGGTGATAAAACGGGTGAATTTTAACATAATAATCTTGGAAAGTGCACTAACAGCTCACCAGCTGCAGTATGCAGTATGTGCTCCTTCTCATTTTTACCTTTTACACAGAAGGAGTTGCTAGGGGATTGTTCAGAAACTTGCTGCACCAATGATTGCAAAACCCCTAACACACAATCTTCAATTTAATATTTATCTTTGGGGCTATTCCTTAGGCTTGGTAAGCCGTACACGCACTCGTGTACCACAGAGAAAAGCAAAACAAAGAAAAGAACTATTGCATTATTTACAGTCTGTTTTTTTCCTTCATAGACTCTAAGAACTCTATTAAATACACAACTTCAGTTATCTTGTTTAGAAACAATATATAATAGATATCAGTCAGGCATAGCCCTATTCCTTGTCATGTCTGCTGTTGTAAATGTATTGTTACACACTCTCTTGACAAAAATTGGTTCTTACCTGAGTACTTACCTGAATTGTTACGCAAGCAACAATGTACGTAATATTTCATCATCCTCTGTAACCCAGGCTGTCTGTAATCTCAATCAGTTTTTACTCCACTACAAAGTGCACAAGCGAGACTTAAAACTGGTTCTCAGTACTGATAAGACTAGTAAATTTATGATTTTCTCCAAGCTGGTAGACACAACCTCAAAGACAAACACTTTGCTGTTTAAAGGTGCACTGTGCAAAATTGCCCAAAGTGGGGACCCATTGGACTCAGTTAACAAAAAGCGTGGAATAAGCATGAAATTCAACAGCTGAGTCTACGTGGCTCTCATTGTCAGACCAACTCACTGATAGATTACGTGCTTATTCCATGTTTTTTGTCAGTTGAATCTAAAGGGTCCTCATTTCAGTTGACCCTTTGTAATTTTGCATAGTGCACCTTTAATTACATGAGAAAATGTCCCTCAAACACTTGTGGGCAGGGTGCTTGAGAAACCTGTCTTCTTCAGTCAAACTAAACCATGTTTCACACATGACAGTACAGAATATACAATATGTTTGTATTTGTCCTTGACCTTGTTGGGAACATGATTTAACACACGCACAGCAGATTACACTCTCAAACCTTTGGATACAACTTATTATAGTGGGCTATGTAAAACTGTTGATACATTCAGAGAACAAAGTAATCTTTATCACAAAGTAGAATTGCTGTTTCTGACCTCGGAGAAGGAGACTGTGTTGCTTGTCGGTGATTTATAAGCCCACCAGTTCACAGACTGCTGCATAATACTTCAATACCTTGTACACCCACCAGCTATTGGACCCACTCTCAAGAGAGGCGATTGATCTCAAGAGAGTTATGTAAAACTGTTTTCAACACACAACTGCTATCCAAAACACTCAGGACTCTGTGATTCCACCAGGTCTTTTAAGGTGATAGCTTATTTCTAAATGTAATTGTATGATTCTTCACTTTACAGGCAGCTTGTCTCTCTGTGTTTATTCTTCACTTCTATTTGTTTATACACGCATGCATACTTACATAGATACAAAACATACAATACATAAGCTATGCCTCCACGAAGATCACATAAATGTATAGTTCCGTACATTTTTATAATTTTGCAATGCAGAGCTCCATATAATACATTATCTACTGTTTTTGTGTTGGTGTATTTGTTTAGCTCCCAGTGGCTACGGAAACCAAGAAACGGCGAGCCCCCAAAGGTACAGTAAATGAGTTAGCCTATCACTAGCATTAATGGAGTTCACAAATTTCCAGCTCTGTCAAGAACTGTGTCCTTAAGATGACAAACTAAATCCCCAAATTGGTCTCCTGTTGGTAAAGAATATTAGCAGAATGGGTTTTGAATTAGTCTTCCTCCAGAGGGCACCCTCACCATTCTGTCTGTCGTCCCCAACTAGAAGAAGCTGTGCATATACTGAGACATCTTCCAGATGTTTCTCTGCAGGGACAGTGTTCATTACATTATTAATAATTCAAGAAATTTTGCTATCATTTATGACCCAATTTTCAATTAACCAGTCAATTCTATACCCACCAGACCTTGCTTTCATGCCATGACCATCTGCATAGTTTACAAGTGTTTAGTAGGAGTAACGAGTTTGATATGAGGAGAAAGATAAAATCTAAATTATGACAACATTTAAGTAAGATATATTGGTTAATGAAGTAATAAAGAAAGAAAATTAAGATTGGAATTTTGAATGATTAATACAGTGGAAGTGAATGGGCAGTATTGAAAGTACTGAAAGCTCCAATAGCAGTATAAATGTCTTCTCTGCCTATATTTTTGACAACTGATAGGAAAATATATGTCTAAGATTTGAAATAAGCATATTGAAAGCCAGAAAAGGCTGTATATAATGTAAAATATGACAAAGTTTACAACAAAATTAGAGCATAAAGATTTGAGTGTAAAGACTGTGAGAGCATTGGTACATAAGTAAAGGACACTGACTTCAGTAAAATGTGTAATATACCTTTAAAAATATGAACCGTGTTTCAAAGTAAAAGTATTTCATTGCTCTTGCTGCAGTGAATTGTGGTATCAACCGTGCCTCACATATGAAAATAATTAGCAATAAAAGTTAAGTACGTTATTTAAGTATGGAGTGTATTGAAGTGTGAAATGAATCAGAAACACAAAGTTTAAAACTTTAACTATGGTTAGATGATCAACTGTGAGCTACAGAACAATAGTAAGTCACTGAAATTTGAGCAAGACCTAAAGCACATTCTTCCCAAAGACAGTAATATCTGCAACTGTGTGTGTTGTAGTTATTGTGTGTAATAAATAATAAAGGTAATTTTAAAAAGCTGAAAAAATTCTGTTTAGTAACGTTAAGTGTGATATAGAATTATATAGCCTAATGCACACAAAAAATGTCTCACATTATGCACGCTGTTTGTTTTAATGTTTCATGGACACATTATATAATGAGCTTTCATTATATTTTGTGCACTGCAGTTACTACATTATGAACTGCTAAACACCCCAAAGGTTTCTTCCTTTGTGTTCTAAAGTTTTTGTAGCAAAACTTCCAACTAAGTAATTTTTATCTTAGTTTTCATGATATTCTCCCCATGTGTCTTTTGATCTCAGCATGCCGCTCCTCTGCTCTTATCCCCTTTTAACAGATGGTTAAAGCACATTGAAGGCAAATCTGTCTTAGCATTAGCCAGATCACACACAACAATGAGAGAAATCCACCATGTTTGGGATGAAGTTTTTCACAGGGCTATATTTAGGAGACCTCATGCTGTGCCCCTTTTCTTTGCTCCTTTCTGCTCTCCTTCCATCGTTGCAGGAATATGTCACACATGTATTCCCACTCTCTCCTACAAATCTGCCCAGCTTTGTATATGTGGACATCGGAGTGCCACAGGGCCACAGCTGAAACCCAGAGACAAGAATATTATTGCTGTCTCAGCAGGAGGAAAGCGGATTAAGTCGCTACAAATAGGGCCATTCCGAATCTTGATGCGGCAAATGTGTGAAGACTGTGCAGTTTTTCACTCAGCGATGGAGAGGATTTTTGTGAAGTGACTGGAGAAGGACTCGGGCTCCAGTTCTGTCTGCGAATCAACAGAGCACTGCTTTAAGGGCTGACTTATAAAAACAGAGGGAGCTTTAGTGTAAATCACACTGTATTTCTACATAGACACATGATTAATATCCCCAATGTCAGTCGCACACTCAAAGCCTCGTTCTTCTTCATTTCACATTGCCTTGGATCCTATTTTTAGCGTCAGAGGAGGGTACTAGGTGCAAGATAACAGGATTACCAGAATCAGACTCACTTGATTTGGAATTACAATTGCTGCCTTCTGAAATGAAATATTGTGCTCTATGGGGAATATGACTTGCAGCATTGTGGTTCAGTTCTTGGGGTAACCCTTCTAAAGCTGGCTTTGTATTGTACTGCTCACTCCCTCAGCCTCCCTCTTTCTGTCTGTCTATACCCTTTCTGTTCTGTCATAAGCACCTGGTGTGCTGGAGACACTGTTGCCTTGGCAACGCAGAGAATATCTTAACCTGCATAGACATTAAAAGAGCAACATAAAAAAAAGTCGACGTTTGTAACTAAAAACTTTCTAACAAGCTGACATTTACAGTGTGGCTGGTGGACAGATTATAGTTTAGTCTGTGGTTTTTGGTTGAAGTGTTAACATCTGTGGTAACTGTTCAAAGATCAGCTATTGCCTGCAAAAGGCAGGTGCTTTCAGGATTATATATTCAGCTATCAAAAAAACACATCATCTAATTTGTGAAGTGTAGTACGCTGTAACATTTACCTGAATTTAAAAATATATTCTCTTCCTCCCAGCTCCAGAGCTTCCCATTTTGGAGAGGAGGAACTGGCTAATCCACCAGCACTATATCCGCAAAGACTATGAGACCTGTAAGGTAATGAATGCCCATCCCTCCACGCTCACAGTCATGCAGGGCTGGTCAGATTGACCTTTGTGCAGACAAGATGAAGATAACAAATGCTTGGCAACGAGAGGGCTCCTGGTAACGCTGTGCTTTGCTGTGGCATTATTCCACTGCATTAGCCTGTATATTCCCATAAGAAAACGTGTGGCAGCTAGGTACACAGTGATACATTGTGAGCTCTTGATGAAATCTCCTTAAAGCATGCATGTACTTGGTCTAACAACAAAATGCAAGTATATGATGTATTAGCAGGGTCCTCCTCCTTGCATTGTATCTGGAAATCTAATTTATGTAAGATGATTACAGGGATGTAATCCTCACTTTCAATCTGTTAAGATGCAAGGGCAGAGAAATGGGGTGTACTATTCTTCCTTATCTGACAAATACGTAGTCTGAGATTGCAAGTTGTGCAGAAAATGAGAAAAAATTGGGTTACTCTTCTGCAGGGCATTAGATGTTCATCTTGCCAGGTTTAGTAGCCAAAAATGCTAACAGTATTCCTATTACACATATGTTGGAACAAGCCGCATACTTCTTTTCTGCTTTTTCCCTTTTTGTGTCAACCTAGGCTATCATCAAAGACCAGCTGCAGGAGACCAATGGGATGTGTGAATATGCTATATACGTTCAAGGTAAGCCATGGTTTTTGTAATTACCATTCCTCCCTACTAATTTAGCATGTAGAACTACAATTAAAGCTATAACAAAAAAGGCTTCTGTAGAGCTGAACATCCAAGCCTCCCAATGCATCATTACCTCCCCAAAATCTGCTCTCCGGACCCCTTGCTGTGCCTTAGATTTTTAATGTGTTTGTTTAACTCCCTTCCATGCAGATGAAAATCCTTTCTTTTTTGTCTTTTTTTCTTGCCACAGCACTAATCTTGCGTCTGGAGGGGAAGATCCAACAGTCCCTGGAGCTGTTCCAGAGCTGTGCCATCCTCAATCCCAGCAGTGCTGACAATCTCAAGCAAGTGGCCAGATCGCTGTGAGTCGCCTGCCCGCGTTGCCCGGGGCACAGCAATTCTCTTTCATCAGCTAACAAGACAAGAGACACATAAGGAAAATCACAGTGATAATAACCAAATAGAGGGGCTGAGGAAATGGGCTGAGGAAATTTTGATCGGGCAGAATTAATCCATTTGCCACCACCAATCTCTGGTTTTCACTGTTGCATATACGATTTTAAGAATTGCTTTTCAGCGTCCAGTGATTAAGTTGGATTAATTTGTCATTTGAATTACTGTTATTTATTCTTCCTCTAGTTTTCTGCTGGGAAAGCACAAGGCAGCGATCGAATTCTATCAGGAAGCTGCGAGGCTCAATGAGAAAGACTGGGTAAAGGAAAAGAATCATTCTTGTATTGAGTTGCTACTTTGTCTAAAATTAGTCAGGGAAAATTAACAGGGGGGCTGGCATCTCACACTCTAAGCGCACACCATCAAAGTAAATTTCTCCCCACAAATTTTCTCCACATTTGGAGTGGAAAACACCCAGACTCTAGTTCATTTTCCCATTGGAGCAACGGCTTATCACCTAAGAACATAAGGTTTTCCAAAACCCCCATGGCTTAGGCTTGTTAGCTTTGCAAAATTAAAACTTCCTGCTTGTGATATCTCTGTTTCCCCAGTAACCTGCGAGTGTGTAACTGTTACCTAAAACACAACCACTCCCACATGCTTGCAAGCCTTTCTGTGACTAAACATGCCCAGCTGGCAGCGTCTGACAGTATTTTTGTCAGCATAGCCTGCTCACCTTTCTTTGTCTACACAACAATATCAGGATTATTTTTACAAACAGACTGGGGGTGATTTAGATTGTGAAGACGACGCAGATGTAGGCAAGAGTGGCAACAGTAACTAGTCAGACAGGATTTCTAATCACATAATGTAGAAATTAGCAGTGAATCCTGTCACTATTACTATGCCCACCCTGAAGTCAATCACTCTAGAATATGTATTCCACAGAGCCACTGTATAATATAGCTGCTGTAAGTGGAAGTCAGAAGAAGGCTAACCTGTCTTTTTTCCAGTCCCAATGAGCTCAGTGTGTGCTAACGACGCTTGTATAATTTGATTTTATCTTACCTCAGGAGATCAGCCATAATCTGGGCGTGTGCTATTCCTTTTTAAAAGATTTCAAAAATGTGAGTATGCTGATTTCACCAACAATATACATACTGTTAGTAGTTTGTAGGAGTCATGCCCCAGTGATTTGATCACAGACCTCTCCTGTCTCTCGCAGGCAGAGGAGCAGCTAAACATAGCTGTCCAGTTAAACAAACATGACAGTACTTTCATGATGCTCGGGAAGGTTCATTTGCTGGCTGGAGACACTGACAAGGCGATTGAAGTGTATAAGACTGCAGTGGAGTAAGTAAAGCTTGAATGTTGACAGTGTTAAGAAGACACAGGGAAGAGTTTCTTCAGTAAAAATCTCACACGGGGAGAGGAGTCTGAGTCATCTACATAAGGGGCTTGTGTCTTTCTCTGGCCTGAGGCTTCTGTATTTGCTGCTGAGCTGCTCTGCTGGTGTGGTGACTTGTTTCACTGGGTGTGTCCTATTTAAAACAGCCACCTGTTTAATTATTTCATACCATACTGGAAGACCATACTGTAGAGGGATGACTCCTAATCATCATCACTCAGGAACTTATTACTGCAATACCTTGAAATTATTACATTTCAAGGTCATGCTGTTGGAAGTGTTTACCGCAGCATCATTTTTTCATAGAAAGCCAAATAATAAGGCAACCTTATTGAATGTTAATAACTGCACAGCCCCAGCATGCCAAGTGTTTTTATGATGAAATTCATTTTAGAGTCCATAAAAGATTACAGCAGAATGCATTGTCGGAAAAGAAGATGGTTACTTGCATCTCTTAAAAAAAGCACTTTAATCACAAGAGCAAGGCATCTTGATTTATTTGTTTTTCTTTGTTATTAGAGCTCATTTCAATAAGTGTTCCTCTCTCAATATAACAGAAAGTTCTAACTTAGCCACATTTTACCCAAGGCTCTTTTCAGTTCACTAGAAATTTTGTTCATTTCTAGTTCTATTCGCATGTTGAATATTTAAACCATTAAGCAGTGGTGTAAATAAGGAAATGGCAGTCAGTGTCTATAATAGGCCTCATTATGGCTACCTCCTGTTGGGGTAAATGAATTAATCAAGTGCCCCAACACTGGTGTTGCCTTTAATGAGACGAACCACTGTGAGTCTTATTTTAACATCTTTCTTTCCCTCTCCCCTCTTCCTCTCTACACTCTTTTCTTTAAGCACATCGTCCCCCCACAGGTCATAATTAATATTCCACAATTATGCTGAATCAAACCCTGATTGAATAATCAGCAGATTCCCGGAATATCAAGCTATGTTTACTTGAGAATAAGTGTAGGCATTAAATGTAATTACAGGCTTAGATAAAGTGGCATTTTTCATTCGAGGCATCTTATCCTAAATTCAGGTTCTCTCCAGAAAATACTGAACTGCTGACTACTCTTGGTCTGCTGTATCTGCAGGTAGGTTAATGTTAATACAACCTTTTAAATGAAAAGAATGGGTGCGTCAGTGACAGGCACTATATTAACATTTGTCATGGGGATTATTCTTAAAAGGAAAAATGGCATTTAGATGTCAGAAACATTTAAACAGGAATGGATTATGTACTTATCTATGTTCCATTTTCTCAGCTCGGGAAGTACCAAAAGGCATTTGAGCACCTTGGGAATGCCCTTACTTTTGACCCTAACAACTATAAGGTAAGTGGGTGCTTCAACAACCAATTCTCTGTGGCATACTTGTTTTGCTGCTGAGCTACCTGAGGGCAATACATGAGACTTCTGTCAGAACAATTCAGTCAAAATAGAAAGTCATTGAGTCTCAGGTGGTGCGCTCTGCCTTTCATCTTGTGAAATTTCAAAGGGTGCTTGTTCCTCTAATATCTCTACGCTGTGTTTATTCCCAGGCTATCCTGGCTGCAGGCAGCATGATGCAGACCCATGGTGACTTTGATGTGGCCATGAACAAGTACAGGGTGGCAGCATGTGCTGTGCCCGAGAGCCCCCCTCTCTGGAACAACATTGGCATGTGCTTCTTTGGCAAAAAGAAATACGTAGCTGTAAGTAACATTATGTATATCCCCTGCTCTCCATTAATCTAGAGCTGAATAAACGTACTATTCTAAACAACTGAACTACCAAAAATGTTAGGTTTTCATTCCTTCAATAATGCATTATAATTATAAGTTCAAGTTTATTTAGAGCCCAAAATCACTGTTTACAGTCTCAAAGGGCTTTACAGGCCCACATGTTTACAAGAAACAAAACAGGGTGACACCGCCTGGCTTAACCCTCATAGCGGCAAACTTCCCAAAAACCCAAAGGTAAAGGGAAAAAGGGGAAAAAATCTTGGGAAGGACCACAAACAAGAAGAAGATCCAACTTCAGACCACCCACACGAAGGCTGTACACTGGAGCTACTGATTGTTCAGTGACACCAACTGTATTTTCGTGGCAAAACTGTCTTGCAGCACCCCAGTTGATATGGCAGCATTACATAAATGAAGAAATCCTGCACTTCACTAATTTAGCAGCTTTGTAACATCATGGTTACCATGGTTCTGTTAGAGTCAAACTCAGCTGAAGGTGAGACATTTCACTCCTCTGTACCGGGGTGCTGGAAAACTTTGTCATGGTGTTGTAAAAACCATTTTGCACAGATCACGTCTGCTCTTTATTGAAAAGTATCTCATCGCTAAAAATAAGTAAATGTTGTATTATCATAAAAATATAAAACATATGTTCACATTTTAGCTGCAAATGTAATCTCTCATCTATTCTCCTATCCCCATCATCTATTAGTTTGCAGGAACTGCTGTCATACATTGATATATTGAATAGTGATATGTATATATATATATATATATATATATAT
>OMKZ01026782.1:27772-52361 GCA_900302535.1 Neoniphon sammara
TTTCTGTGATCACAAAATAGCACATAGTCTGGTCTGCTATAACAAGGCACAGTGTAGTGTAGGTAGTGCAGTATTATATATGGCAGAAGCTGTGTTTGCTGTCAATTCAGTTTTTACCCAGCAAGCCAAGCCAAGTATCCTAACTTTAAAGAAGATTAAGGTGGCTGATCAAGCAGGAACCCAGGAAACTTGAATCACATTCAAATGAATAAATTACTAATGACTTTTGTTGCACAGTGGTACTTTAAAGAATCTGTAGAATCTGTTTTCAGTTGTTAAGAATGGCATCATTTATTATTAAGATACTTACCTAACAGTCCTGTCAGCACTTGGCTTGTCTCTCTTGTCTTAACTCCTCTCACAGGCCATCAGCTGCCTGAAGCGAGCCCACTACTTGTCTCCATTTGACTGGAAAGTGTTGTACAACCTGGGTCTGGTGCACCTGACCATGCAGCAGTACGCCTCGGCTTTCCACTTCCTCGGTGCAGCCATCAACCTGAACCCCCGCATGGGAGAGCTCTACATGTTGCTGGCAGGTACTGAGGCAGAGAGCCATGAAAACAGAACAAATCAGGACAGAATCATGCCTTTATAGAACAACTTGCTGTTTTCTGGCAGGAAAATTGGCAGCAGTTTCACTTTTGTTTGTCCCGTCGTTTGCTATCATGCATTCACTGTACATTTTATCAAACAGTCCAAACAAGCAGTGTTTAGTGGACAGAGCAAACTAACTGCGTCATCTCAGAAGTGTTGAAGACATATTAGACATATTATTTGAAGTATGTTTAACAAGGTGATTGCTAAATACACAGTTGTTGATCATCCATGTTACTTTATAGACTTAATAGTGATACAGTGTTGAAATGTAATATTTTAATAAATGTCATTTAACTGGTGTGCAAACAACAAAGCCACATACTGTATCTGATGCACTACTGAATTTTACAGTCCAAACAGTAGCTTATGTTCATCATAACCTACCTCCTCAGGCAGCTTACTGACACAGGCATATGTTCTCATAATATTTGTTTGTGTTGGCAAGCATTTGCTTGTATTCAGAAACAAAATGCATCGCTGAACACCTGCTCATCTGTTCTGGGATTTAATAAAAAGCATTCAGTTAAAGTTTTATTTTAACACCTGCTCATACTCATTCTCATCAGTGGCCCTGACCAATCTGGATGATGTAGAGAACGCCACCAGATCGTACGAGCAAGCTGTGGCTCTAGACGAGTGAGTCCACCCTCCATTTTAGCTTGAATTTGCTTTGAAAATGAACCTAATCTTTAACTAAATTTGAGTCTGTATTGAATTGAGTCATTATTTTGCCACAATCGACTTTTTACAGGTCCAACCCTCTGGTCAACTTGAACTTTGCGATCCTGCTCTACAATCACGGTGACAAGAAGCGAGCTCTGGAGCAGTATCAGGAAATGGAGAAGAAAGTGAACCTGCTCAGAGACAGCAGCAGCAACATTGAGTTTGATCCTGAGGTACCATAGATCCAACTGCTATTGATCTCTGATTGTCCATTTTAGGGGTAATTTCTTGTTTCCTATAGTCCTACTTTACCTTTGTCTATTTGTCACTAACAGCTAATAGACATGGCTCAGAAGATGGGGGCTGCCCTGCAGGTGGCAGACAGTCTGGTGTGGACTAAACCAGCCAAGGACTCCAAGTCGAAACCCCGCTCAGCAGCAACTGCCAAAACCCCCGGTGCTCCTCTTGGCACAAACCAGGCACTGGGCCAGGCCATGTCTTCTGCTGCAAGCTACAACAAGAACATCCAGCTACCAACAGGTACAGCCCCTGGGGTTAGAAGTGAATTCTAACAGTACTGTTTTGTGAAAAGCATTGGTTTTTAAGTCTCTATCAGTTCTGCCCATGCATCTTTTAGTTTGTTGATACAACATGAAAGCACAGTTACAAAGTGTACTGCTATCTAGTCCTGTAATATGGAAGGCCGATGGGGTAGAAATCGTCTCGCAAAATACTAGAGCCATTTATTACATCTTACCTCTTATAAATGTGTTGAAGCAGCAATTCTGCTTCTGTCACAGCGAATTCAAGCACTTCAGCCAACAATGTTCCTTATGTTTGCATTTCTTTACATAGTATGCCCCATTGGCCTTTCATATGACATAAGGCTGTAGTCACTAATGACATCACTTACTTGTTAAAATAATGTGAAATATGGGCAGGTGATTGTATAATGTGATTAATCAAGGAACATCACTGGCTGAAGTTGTTGAAGATGCAATGATTGGTTCCACAGATATTTTTATACTGTGTTGAGGTAATATGTTGCAAGGCATTTTGTTCCCCCTCAGCCTTCCACGCTGTAAAGTAGTCTAGTCCAGAAGTAAAGCTTGATGTTTACGCATAAACCTGATAGGACCAGTCAGGGCTCCGCTCTTGATGAGGCCAGGTTTGGCTGAATAAGTTTCTTAGTTCTTAATTGATTAGCTTGTATTAGGCTTGTGCTCAGAACAAATACTTTTTCTTGGTCCAGCATCACACTAGTAGCTCAAATGGTGGCTGATTGCATAGGTTCCTCCTCTCTTAAACCACAGCACAATTTATGCAGTCAAATAAATAAGAACTTTTAAACTTTTCACTGTGTAGTCACTCTCTCTTACCATTGTCTGTCTTGCTAATGTTGTCTACCCTCCTTCTGTCAGTATGAACCTCTGTTTTTCTGATTGATCAGTAGATTAACTAAATGGTTTTATTGTGGTCTCACAGGCTAAAGCAAAATGCATTAAGTGAAAAAGAAACTGTCCTCCAGCAAACATATATTCTTAGCAACACAAAGAGTCAGAAGTGTTGGAAAAAGCACAGGAGTAAGCAAATAAATTCAAGACCATTCTGCAAATTGTTGAAGTGCATTATAACTCGCACACTGAAAGGCAAGAGGCCAGGAGTGCTCTGCCTCAGTGGAGCCTGAAGGCTGTGTTTTGCCATCCATTGGTTTATCTGTTAACCATACCATTTTAGAACAATGCATTCATGTTCACTGGCAGACCTTTATAAAAAGTTGCATGGCACTGCCAATTCAGCTGCTTTGTTACATTCCCTGACTGTTTGTGACTGTTTGTAGAATGCAGCCTTGAATGTAGAAATACTATCTTTACCCTGTAAATACAGAATCTATATCATTATGCAAAGTGCAGTTGTATCATTGGCACAGATATTAGCTGTTCAAAGGGCAGGTTGTGTGTATCTGCCTGTGTCAGTATCTGTAGCCCAGTAGGTTATGGGTCACACCATGACAACTGTTGTGTTAATTGCTTTGTTGTAGGTCATGACTGGTCCTTCATGTGTTACAGGCTGTAGCAGAAGTGTGTTTTGGCAGGTCTGAAGATCCCTGCCCTTCAGGTGCTATAAAAATGTTGTACCAGTACACCTGCTCTGGGCTTTAGTCAGGATGAGGCTCAGGAAAAATATTTTGAGTTCAGACACAAAGCTCACAAGTTAGGGTAGGTGCTGTCCTTTTGGTGTCACCTGCACCAATTAAGACAATGTAAATCTTATTCAAAAGGGGTACTTTATCAAATCTGGCATGTTTGTTTTTCAATCATACAGTGGCCCTGTACTAAATGTTTATGTTCCTTAAATGTTTCCAACCCTTATTCTTTTATTATTTGTAGGAGCCACCAAAGCTCCCTCCATGCCCCTCGAGCCAGAGCCTGACGTGGAGAGCGCCCTCAGCCCGTCCAGCGACCCTCCCGGATCCCCTGATCCTGAGGAGTTGGACACCCCCAAACCCAAAACCTAAGAGCAAATCCAATATGGAAGAAGTTAGCTTGGAGGCTACAATCAGCTTTGTCTTGGATCGCTCTCACAATGGGGAAGCAGATGAAGGCTGCTGAATGCCAGCCAAGCTCTTCCTGGTTTGTGAGCTCATAGTATTATCATTTTTAGCTATAAAGACTTGAGCTATAGGCTTTTGTATTAGGTACGTGGCGCACAGCAGTTTCATTTCCTACATTATCATTTATTTCAGATTGAAAAGGGCAAGGGCAAGTTCATACTTGCCTGTACATTTTTTCTTACCGCGCCTTTCATAAATATGTAATGTCAGATGCATCATTTATCACTTTTTGAGCCAAAGTTGTATTTTTTCCACAAGTCCACCACTCTCCTCCATGCTGATACAACGATAAGGTGTTTACTGTTTTGTAAATGTGACATATCGACAGTTGTGGGGAAAATTGCAATTATAATGGTTTATTTTTGAGTAAGCTGAGCAATAAGGCTGAATGACGGATTTTCATTGTATTTACATTCCTAGCGTGGTGGCAGTTCTCCAGCTGTGGGGAGCCAGAGCAGCTAAATAAATATAAAGAAAGCACTACGACAATCACTGCTAAACGTGGGTATTTTCAGACAGTGTCATAGGAAATGATTGTATGACAGCTCTTTTTGAGAGTCATTGAATGTAAATAGTGAGGCATGCTTTTATATGTGGATAAATGTTATGTTTATATAGAGTTATGTATTTATTACAATTAAATAGAGTCAAAAGAAAACAGCAGTCTTGTTCTTTCATTTACTGCTCTCTTCCTTATCACAAAGGTTTTTCAATACAGGAGCCACCAACAGGGGGCAGTATTGTCTCAAAGTCAATCCGTTATCTAACACTGTATCCATGTTCTTCACCAGAACTTCATGAACTTCCTTTCTTACTTGCTAATGTTGAAATTGCCAGCATTTTTCATCTTGGAAGGAATTTTGGCTTTAGACTGACAGTGGGGATAAAGGGCATAATACTAAATAACCAACAGTGCCATGTGTATTTTAATGGACATTAGTAATAAAGTTGAATGATTTTTCAGTCATAGGCAACGTCCAGCAACAGTTGAGGGGAAAACTGTAATGAAATGAGGAGTAAACTTTTGTTTTAAGACGAGCCTCAATAGATTATCTCTACTGAAGATAACATGAATCTGGATATTTATGTGTATTAATTATATTGTGGGTGGGTGGTGGTTTCAACAGGCATTCTAATTATTAAATAAATGAAATCACTTTCAAAACTGGATTCATGTTTGACCTTGATCCGGACAGCTGTATTGTAAACTGGACATGTCCCTAACCAGGAGGTAGTCCAAGAAAATGACTGACTAAAAACCTCATGAAATTTATGTAGACATAAAATCTGCACTTAAAACAAGCCAGAATCAGTTTTCTGCACTCTTCTTGTATATGACCCGTGAAAGCTTCTCAACGAGCACTTAACATCTCTCATCTTAGGTATTATTATTATTATTATTTAGCAAGAAGCAGGTAGGAACTATTTGTTGATTTTTCTGTGTAACGTGATTTTGATTAACTGTGAATTGCCATGTCTACAAAGGAATATAACAAATGCCAGATTGAAATTAAGAGATTCTTGCACATATGAAAAGGTACTTTGACGCAGGTACTCCTTTCAAGATTATTTTGGGGGAATTTTTGCTTCATTTGACAGGTGATAACAAATATGGAAAGACTATAGCCTGGTTGCGCATTATCACTGTCAGGTGAAAACCCCATGCATCCAGTCATGGTGTTTTCATGTTTTCTTTTGGCTGTGGGATTATGTGGTCCTCTGTGGGTTGAGAAAATTCTCTGACCTCTTGGGCTCATAAAACCCTTTCAAACCTTGTGGAATAACATTAGAAATGGATTGTTGTTAATCTAAAAATAAGACTGTTTTTTTCAGTCCTTGGGGAACTGACAGTTTGGAGATGTGTGCTCTTCATTTCATGTCTTCCATTTAGTGTGGTCTTTCAAGCTTTTCCCTCAAATTATACCTAAGGTAATCCATTTCTCAAGGTCAGTATTGTCAACATGGACAGTGTCATCAGCATCTGTACAGATATGTAACAATTTCTTCATTAGAGACACATCCTCCATCCACATGGATTCCTACAGAGGCCTTTTCTGGAGGCTGTCTGAACAGTGTACCTCTCAAAGGCCCCTGAAGATGACAGTGTAGACGCTTTTCCTTTCATGGGAACCAGTGGCTTTTCTTTCAAATTCAGCCTCTTTCCTGATGGCCTCTTATCAGCGTAAATGTTGAAGAATCCCTGAGGACTGCAGTGTTTCAGAGGAAACCAGAAGGTGTTGTCTTTTTTCTTTTTGTGAGAACCACACAGTCTCTGTCGGACCTCATGAATCCCTTCAGAGCTTTCATTGGAGGCCTGGAGGCAGAAGATGCTGGAGCTGGAGTTTTAATTTGACGGATCTCTGGAGATGGAGCTGAGTGTAGAGATGTAGGGCTGAGAGGAGATCCATGGTGGAATGAGATGATGGAAACACAGGAGTGGTTATTGTGTTGTAGACGTGTTAAGGCTGTTCTGTGGCCTCCTTTTCGGTATCACCCATGACACCATTGTTTCCATGTCCAGAGGCAAGTGTAAACCAGTTATTGGTTCTCTGACTGGGGATACAATGGATGTTGCTGCTGGTCAACAGGGATACTGCTTGTCAATTGCTCTCCCTCATACCACTCTGTATGATTGTTCACCAGCACAGTGCACAGTCCCAAGGTTTCAAAATATGTCCCACTGAATTTCATAGAAATGTGCATAAAATGACATCCAGGTATCTTTTGTTTAATGTAATGGTGCAGCCATAAAGCAATGGTATGTTGGGTTTGAATATTTCACTTAATATGTGTGTGATGTAGCTTCAACAAAGAGCTGCAACCAGCAAATACAGAAAATATATGTCATCATACAATATGGATTTTTTTTTCTAACTTTGAAGCTACTTAAGGAGAAATTTAAGGGAAAATTATAGGTCAAGGGATTAATTTGGTAACACTTTATTTGAGGTTGTGTTCATGAGACTGACTTAGCACTTAACCATGATATGATAGCTGTCACAATTAATATTTATAACTCTTGTCATCAAGTATCATTTGGTCAATTATGGCACCTTTCCTGCAAAGCTAACTGTACTTTGCACACAACTATGAATACAACTTCAAATAAAGTGTTTACATTATTTTTGACTTGAAAATATTCAGGGATGCAAACGCCTCACCTTTCGGCGAAATTCGCAGTTTTGAGATCAAAATAGGTCACCTACGAGATTCGCGTAGATCCGAGGAGAATTTTTTTTAGAGGGGCGAGGGGTATGTGGGGTTGATCGGGTTAGATCAACCCGACATAATTTTAACTTCAGCAATGCAAATCCCTGGTTTGGAGCGCAGAATTCCAATTATGTGTAAAACGCACAAAAAGTGATATTTACGTTTGCCTTTTAAAACAACGGAAAATAGGAAAGGTACTTGAAGGCACCAGTACGGTGATGTCAAGGCTTGAGGAGAGTGGGCGGTCCATTATTGTGTAGCTCCATTCGTTTCTACGTTACGATAAGTGATATGTCTACCAACCTCAAGTATTGTATGGTAAGACTCATTTTTGCTTTTGTATGTCAGGAAATTTCTGTGGAGAAGATGTGGCTGTTTTCATTGTTCGGAACATGTGTCATGCTGAACTCCGGCGGCAAAGATTAGATGCGTTTGGTGCGCGAGGTAAAGTTGGGTTGGTTGGGCAAGTTAACGTCAGGACGCGGACGACTGTTTGTATAGTAAGATATCTTTCGTTAGGTTTAGGGTTAGTAAGTATAGTGTATAAGTATTGTAAGTGTTGTGATATCAACAGGTATTAACAGTTGTAACACTACAGCTGTGCAGTGTCACGTCCTGCAGCGCTAAATGCTGCAATCTAGTCGGCATGTTAGCTAACTTTAACCCGGGTCAGCTAGCCCGCTTACAAGGTATCTGCAACGCTCATAATGTATGACTTGACGGAGCTTCCGGGGATTAATTAGCCAGTTTGGCAGCAAATCTGTCCACCCTCGCGGATGTTGTTCTATACACTGAGAAATGAAATCCTAATACCAGATTAAGCTGTGATATCAGTTTTCCTGCGGTTCTTAATTTTTGTCTTTGTTGGTTGGTGCTGTGGCTTTCCTAATAGCTTGGTCCCTCACTAAACACTTGAAGGTAATGGAGCATGTTGATTCAGTCAGCCCAGTATGCCCAGCTCAGTGTGTCAGCCAGTTGTAAATGCCTTCCAAGGCAGGATCAAAGTTTAACTTCACATCCTTGTAGTCTCATCAGTATGTGTTGTAGTCTTTTTCAGGCACTGGGCTGTAGATTGAACACAGTATTGTTAAGGTGCTTATGGTCTGATTGAACATCTACAGGTCATCCATATGTAAACCTCTCCTTTCCATAGGGCATAGCTAATAATTGGCCCTACTGGTACATCAGACTGTCTGTTTGCATTTTTTTTTTCTTTATCTTGAAGTTGTCTTCTTGTTTTAGTCTTATTGGTGTTCTCGATTCCCACATCTATTGATTCCTTTTATTTTTTATATAAGGTTGGTTTACCCCATAATGGCTGTAAGAATTAGTTTTCAGGCAGATGTAAATATACTTAGAAGTAACTGGAGAAGAGCATGTAAAGCGAATATACTTCAAATTTTCCCTCGAGGGAGCATGCCCCTGGACCACCCTAGTTGTGGCAGGTTCTCTGTGTCCACGCAGTGTTCTCACCTTTTTAACCCCTTACCTGTTTGCATCCCTGAATATTGTGACAGTGTGGATGAGTCTGGTGCTTCAGTCACTCATTTATCACCAGTACCGTCACATTTTTGACCATGGAAAATAACCTCTTAATTTGTATACGTAATGGTTCATGACACAGAGATGTTTTGCTACGGTGCTAGAATCGCTCTCTTTGTAGTCCTCAGAACAATAGGGTTGTAAATATTTATTCCTTTTAGCAGTGAAGAATTTACCTTTAACAATCCATTTCACACACTAGACTTGAGGTGTAATTTATTGATAATATGTCAGCATGTATTCACCTAGGTTGCTCATAAATAAGCTCTAATGAACCTCAGTTACGGTGATTGACTTTGTATATGGCCCAGTTTGGTAATGAAATATTAATGTGTGCTCATTTTTCTGCAAAAATAGGTTTATTTATATATGAAGTTGGTTGTGCCTCTGTGAAACTGCAGGCTCCTGGGCTGAATGCGTCATCTTAAAACCTTTAACATGCCTTGTCTAGACTGGCTGAGCAGTAGGCTGTTTCAGTATACTAGATTTAATAATATGATTTTCCCCCAACATCAATTTCCTCAAAATACCAGGATATTACACTGTTTTCTGGGTTTGGTTTAGCAGACTTTGGCACATTATTAACTGGAAATTTGTGTTTTGTACACCAGTAGAGTAGAGCATTTGCAACCTGTTGGAAAGGTGGACAATCAATAATCAATACTGTTATACAAGTATAAAATTACAGACACTGATGCAATGCTGACACTATTACAGATACTGTAGGATTTCCATTTGGTCCTTGTTGGTCTGTGCGTGTCTGAAGTGTCTGCTGTTGTGACCGTCATACACCAGCCAACGGCCTCTAAGTTACTGCTCCTGGTACAGCTATTTTTCAAAGCAGTGGCTGTGGAAGATTGTTTTTCTCATTTCATATTTCTCTACAAATCCAATTGCCTGTGGAAGTATTTTGCTTGCTAGTAGAAGATTCATTTCAAGTTCTCTGGTTTTATTCCTTCAAACAGATGATACTGACATTATTCTCTTTTGGTTTGATTTCAGGGATAGAGTATTTTGTTATATAGGCATTTCAGCTGACGGTCTTATTCAGAACAATGGGGTTGAGTGTTTTGCTAAAAAATACTTTTGTATGATTAATGACGAACTCACTATTTTGACATCAAATCTATGGCTTTTTTACACATATGCCTTGTGTTTATTTCATTACACTATCTAGTACCTTGTGCTGTATAAATAAGGTTTACTCATTTCACTTTATAAGTAATGTGTAATTTTGGACTCAGTGGACACAGTGGTCAGCTATTGCTAGACCGTGTTTGCAGTTGGTCCCAGATCACCAATACCGGCTTCTTTGTGACTGGGTGCAATATTGGAAAATATGGAACCTTTCATTGCATAGGCTTCTGTTTTCAAAAAAGACTTAAAAGTGTAATTTTCTTTCCTGCACCACCAGGCAAAGCCTGGGTGAAGACTGAATACAACCAGACCATCAGTGATCCTAAAGATGCACCTAACAGTCATCAAACTGTTTGCATTATCTTGCCTATCTGGATCCCTTTATATCCTTGCATTTACATGTGCTAAAAAAGAGAGTAGATTTTCATTTGGCCCTTGTTTAGCTGTGCATGCTTGTAATGTCTCTGGTAGGACACAATCAAGACCTTCTCCCTTTTCAAGTGCAGTTGTTTGTTCATTTTTTGTTGTATTTGTTTTATTTTGTTCAATTTACATTTCTCTACAATTGAACCCGCAGGTACAATCAAGTAGAAGATTCATTTCAGTTTCTCCGGTCTTTGCATAAGGTAAGCTTTCCCATTTTTAATCATTGCATTGTTTGATCTGGGTTTTTCATATTGTTTTTTTGGACTTCTTTGTTGTGACTGGGCTTAATCCTTTGTTGAGAATGAAATTTTACTGCAGTAAATCTTGCAAAGTGCATGCTTGCAGTAATATTGTTGTAGTGAGGTATTACTAATAATTTGTTTTATTCTCATGTTGCCTGACAATGTAGTGACTGTTTCACAATATCTCAGATTTAACAAAAAAAAAAAACAGAGCTAGTTTGAACATGTTTGTATTGCTCACATAGATCCATATAAATGTTCATCAGTCCCACTGTATTTGCATTATCCAGATGTAACAGTAACGTGCTGAAACAAAAACAAACCAAAAAGCAAAAGAGCAGAGGAAAAACAAACAAATGCAAATGTGAAAAAACAGAGAGCAGTAGAGAGAGAGAGATACCAAAAGACACATCAGCATTCTCAATAAGTCTCTGTCATCTCCATGTGTCCAGCCTGAACAACCCTGCACCTCCTCCAACAGATGTGTCAAACACAGACTCAGAGTGAGTTCATCCAAAACAGATGCACCAAAAACGATACCAAGAATCCCAATTAAGTGTTTCTCTGCTTTTTATTCAAATAATATACAAACTTTCTGAGATTTCTGCCTTTTACCTGTCTTGCCATTTGATAAACTACTCATATTTGCCTTCATATTCTTAATTCAGTACTAGGGTATGACCTTTTCCTTGCACATAAAACTACTCTTGCATGTAGCATCTCTGCCCTTTGTCTGGCCCACTTATATAGTTCACTAGGTAGTTGTAAAAATGCCCTTCCTCTGCAAAATGCCCAGCCTGACAAAACAGTACAGCACTCTTTAAAACAGGTCACAAATGTCAACATCAGTGATGGCCACTTGGTTTAGCTGAAAACAAGAACACCGTCGTCTAACTTCAATCTCTCCTCCTCCCTACTTTCCTTTCTCTGTGTAGCTGTTCAGTCATTTTCAGGCTTTTCAAATCCTGGTAGTATATTGCTACAGAAAGGTATGCACTGATCATATTATTCAAATCTAAAGACAAATCAATCAAATGCGGATTCCAACCTGGCAGCAAAGCCAGTGGTCCCTGTTGGAAATAAAAGCAGCGCTTGAGGGGAAGCCTAATGTCGATCATTTTTATCCATCCTGGCTCTGTGATGACCATCCAGAGGCTGAAGAGTCGAATGATGAGCCAGGAGGATGGCTGTAGAGATCTCGAGGATGATGTTGGGAGGAAGAGGAGGAGGTCGAGGA
The DNA here is from genome assembly GCA_900302535.1 of Neoniphon sammara. NCBI lineage: Eukaryota > Metazoa > Chordata > Actinopteri > Holocentriformes > Holocentridae > Neoniphon > Neoniphon sammara. The sequence goes on from OMKZ01026782.1 coordinate 39,441, forward strand.
GGAGGCGGCGGGCAAGGTGAAGGAGGGCTGGGAGCAGTGAAGAGGACTTTGGGTGGCTAATCGTGATTGGATGATGCCGCTTTGTGTGTGTCTGTTTGCCACACCAGCTCACACTGTCAACTTTATTCCAGCTCACAAACTGTAGGAGCTGGTGATCTTCACTCAGCAATCCCTTAGTCTAAATTAATCCGCTGCTTTATCTATATGGCAGATGTACCAATAATGAAAGTCATATCATCACTCATATTTTAATAGGTAGCCTGTGCTCTGACCTCCTCCAAGTCATCTTTCTAATGAAAGAGCTAAACCAGAAACCATAAAAAATAATGAGTTTATCAGCTCACCAACAGCAGCATTGAGACTTTTAGTGGAAGCGCATTCTGAAAGCTGATAAACATACCTGTACTTTCATTTATTAATTGTACATACATTTAATTTTTAATACGATCTTTATATAATTTTTCAAGTCCTGTCTAAGCTTGATTTATTACACTATCTGGTGCATATGCTCATTTAGAACAAATCGTATTCATTTGTCTTTAATATAAAACACATTGGGGTTGATAATGAATCTTGAATTCCTCACGGCTCAGTTTACCATGTTATGCCCACTACCAATAAATTTAGTCTTAATATAAAGTTATGAAGACTTAAAATTGAATCATAGGCGTATCAGTTTCATTTAAAGAGTGAACTCATTTTGAGGAATGATATCAACACCATTACAATTTTCCTGCCACTTCATATCAATTAAAGTATTTACGCAGTGGTACACAGCCCATCCAGGGGGTTCACAAGCAGTTCCTGAGCCTGAAATAAGCAATTAATGTGGCACATAACATGCAAACTTGATGTAGAGCTACATCATCAAGTTGACATTTCATAAATAATATTTTCATGCCAGTGCAGATGAAGATGAAGATGAAGACTTGCACCAGTAAAATGGTATCTGCACTGGGAGCAAGCACAATTTCCCCACCTGTGACCATTCAGTAATTTTGTGGCTCACATTGGCTTTGCTTACACTAAAATTGGAAGGGAGTGCACTGATTTTAAAGATTGCCTGGCCATACCACACCTACTGAAAATGTATTTTACCTAATCCAACCCCATGTCCAACTGTACCACCTGTGTGCTTTGGCTGCACCATCGACTCTGGTCACACAATTACCAAAAATCTGTTGGTCATGTCCAAATGAGCTTGCACCGCCACCTGTGTCTTGATTCACAAAAATACAGTCCTTACACGTTTCTATAAATGAGGCCCTTGAATAAGTAGAAAAGTCTGTATGTTGCTGACAGCTCAGAGATCAAACCTTTTACACCGGTGAACTTGGAACAAACGCATATGCATACACACACACACAGCCACACAAACACATACTGACACACCTCAGGGTCCAATGTATTGTCATGCATGATATGGCTCAACCAGACCTGCGGAGTCTCATGCAGGCCCTGAATAAAAAAGCAATGAAAATGAAAAATGGCCTTCACAGGCATAACAGGCAATGTTTATTCAAATAGTAGAGCATGCTACCATAATCATGTGCAGTGTAACCTGAGAGGGCATTTCTTAAGAGAAAAAAATATTTAAGATAATTTTTTGTTGCCACTACTGTAGGTTAGTTGTAAAGGAAATAGGCCTATACTTCATAGTGAAACCTGTAGTTTTTACTATCTACTTGTTTTGTGCAGATGCTTTAATCAGCAGATGGTGAATATTAAGTGGGATGTCTTTGAGCTGGGTAACACTGCACTCCCTAAACTGTGGCAATGCTATTTTTATCTTATTGACTTTTTATTTCAAGAAGTTTTCATGTTGTTTCTTCATTTGCCCCTGATAAATATTAACTTACAAAGGCAAAGATGCAGAAAGACATTTAAGTGAGGGGCTGCAACCTAATGGAGCTGCATTATCACAAACTAATTAGTGAGTGACCCTTTTCTGTGTGCTTGCAAATTGGATGTGCAACTTTGTAGTTGCACACCTAAATCCAACACTCCCAGGTGGTCTGAAGAAGGAGCTTCTCAGCAGTGACCTTCATGCTCTCTGTATAATTTGGCTCAAACAGCTTTCTGTTTGTGACAACCTTCTTGCCTGTAAGATGCCTATAATAACTCACTTTTGCCAATGATGAAAGAAAGTAACCGGATCATATTTAGATGATAATCTATTTGTTATAAATTACAATACCTGTTGAACCTGATTAACCGTGTCTAAAGTTTAATATGCAGACCAATTAAAGACACATTCCCAGAATGTGAAAACTAGACTATGAATATTATCCATCAATAATATTTATGAGCCTTGTAAGCTCCTCGTAGAAATCTCACTAGAGACAAACGCTTAATGAAATAGACAAAACATAACCCAGTAAAATTCAGAATAGGTGGCTGGTGAATGGTGCTGCCAGTCTGATGGTCCTGTAGATGTATGACAGCATCACTTTGGTTTATAGCACAAAGAACTGCATCAAATGTTCTGTAGTGAAATATTTTAACTAACCTAGCCTTTATGTGCCTTTGTGTTTTCATCATCTCCAAAGCATGACAAAACATAAGTGGACATGCCGTATCAGTTTGATATCTCTATAGTGAAAAACTGGGTCAGATAAGCGACTATAAATGTTGAAATCACCTACAGAAAGTGGAGGCAGTGACCAGAAATAGGAGAAAATCCCTTAAACCGTATCTTGCTACAAATTCAAAATACTTGCTCATCAAATATATCAATATAAATCACAATAACAGGTGTCAAGAAATGTATTCAATTAAAATATATGTAATTTAGATTCTAAAATGCCAAACTACAATGAATGGGTCTCTCAGCTAATATTTAATTCTTTTCTCAGCTTTTTCTCAGTTCAAATTGGCTGGTTCAAGTGGAAGCCATAATATTACCTGATAAATGCACACTTGTGACTGTGCAAGAGTTTAAAGAGTTTACATTTAAATATTAATGCAGCAACTGAAAATTGCTGATCATATCAGTTACATGTTGTAAAAGTAAGAACTATATTGCTTGCACAAGAATAACATTTTGTAGTTGTTGGCTGTGGCAGCAGTATGTAAGCACCTGTAGGATTTTCATTAGGTCACAGATGAACAGCACATGTCTGACTGTAGTGTGCAGTCGGGGCAGCTGATGGTCACTTTAACTCTCATGTAGTTGAACCGGTGCTGACCCTCATGACCCTGCTGATCATGCCAGCACTGCCTCAAGCACATCAACTTTCAACATAAGACCAAACAAACCCAATAAAAAGCCTTCTTTGTGAGAGCATTATGGCCTTGAATATTACAATTTGCATGCTTGGTTCACTTATCACTGAATAACTGAAGCAGACACTATAGCATTGTACTACTTGCCTCGAGACTTTGTGTTTACACGACATGTTGTGACAACTAGCACACCACGTAAACACTGATAGCAACAAAGATGTTCTGTCACTGATCACTAACATGTACGCTTAAATCCTTTATGTTAATGTGCGCTGGGCGTGAGTGTACAAAGCGTTTCTCCCCAAGGTAAACATGCCGGTCTGTGGAGGGACAGGGGGGCAGCTAACTGAAGTATGAACCATCGCACAATTTGAGGAATAGTTTTGACTCATTTTATCTGAATCATTGTGACGAATAGATTTACAAGTGAAAAGCAATTTCAAAACCTTTAACTTCAGTTGTGAAAGAAATCAGATATCAAAAATTGAGGGGGTAATTGAATAGCCACAACAACAGCTGAGACACATTTGTGCTTTGGGGGGTGAAGAGCTTTAAAGGGTATTAATTTCAGATAATTTTTTTTTTATTCATCCCAAGGTATGAATAACAAAAACATGGTTTGCAATCATTTTTGTTATGCCAGCCTTTGTGTGCTCATGCACGTAGGATGAAAATAAATACTGTATAACTGATTCTGTAGTTGCAAAATCAGTTGGATTTCTCTGGTGATAAACTAAAGGTCAGATAAACTATTGCAACTGGACAGGGAACTAAAAACACTTCTATTGTATTGTTAATGGCTATATCCAAGAATTACACTTACTTAAAAACAAGATGGTTTCCCTGATGATTAGCTTGTTACTGAACCAAAGAGATGTAAATTTGAACTCAGGATGAGTAATTTTATCACTAGACTCACAACTCTCATCGTACAAAATTCAAGAAAATCAGATATTTGTTCAAATGTATCATAAATCTAGTATCCTTAAAACAAACCAAACATTAGCAGTGACTGTCAGCTGCCAGTGCTCTATAATAAAGGAGTAGTGGTTTCAAAAGTAGTCTCTGCTCACAGCCTGAACACCAAGTTAAAAACAGAGAAAACATAGTGAGGAAGAACACTGAGGCCAGTCGGTAAAGAGTAAATTGCTCATCCACATACAATATGAATGTGCAAAATATAAAAGGGACAATCCAAGGTAAGCAACAGAGACAGGCAACACAAAGGGCCTGGCAACACAAGACAAAGAAAAGAGGCAGCAAAGCAGCCTTGGTAACATCCTTAAATGACAGAACACCAGAAACCACATTAACACATTGAGAACAACATATAGCTACGGCTGAATGTATGATCATACATTGCTCATTATGAAACAACTGCAAGCATTAATATTTTAAGGCTTTTACCTCTACAATGCAGAAACAAAACCTCCAGTGGCATGTATACAGCACCGGCCCCAGCACTCAGCGTCTGCCTGAACACAGCAACATTAGTTTTTAACAAGGCATCTGTTGCACAAACAACGTTATTCATCCAGATTCAAAGCATAACAAATATTAACTCAAATACCCTCTTAGTGAAGTTTGCTTGGAGCCCAGGCGATGTAAAATCTGCTCATAACACCTGTTGTAAAAATATGTTTTGTTAAAGAACCAGAATATTCAACCAGGAATAAAACAAAACCAAGCTAAAAAAACACAACAACAATATACTTCTCAGTAGCAAACAGTAACAACTGAACTCACTGAAACAAAGAAGACATGACAGGCTGTAGGTAACCACTCAACAAGAATGTACCCGTTATATATATATATATATATCTGTGGCAGCAGTATGTAAGCACCTGTAGGATTTTCATTAGGTCACAGATGAACAGCACATGTCTGACTGCAGTGTGCACCAAAACAGTCAGATGGCTCATCATGGTGAAGTTTTGGTGCTGTACATTCCTGATTGGTTAAACGTATGACATGGGCTGGCCGATTGTATCACCTCTGCCATTTTTGGAGTGATTAAAAGATTAAAAAGTTTTATCAAGACCTCTCCAAAACCAATGCAACGTCACACTGGCATTAAATAATCCTGAGCATAACGGCGGTCTCAGCATCTTCCATGTTTACTGTTTTGAGTCACATGCAAAATGACAAGACTCCTCCTTATTTATATGAAGTTCACTGTTATCGAGGTGTGTTGGAAACACAAACACACAAGAGCTTTAGGGCACGCGCTTTGCCCCTGGAACCTAATCAGAGCAAGACCCAGGAACTTTGGCCCCAGAACTTTTTGGTGGGAAAGGGGCATTAGCTGACCCGAAATCACTTTGATTGAATTTCTTTGATTTAATATCTGTAAAAGAAAGTCTAGTGCCATTCACTGATGGCATTGTAACCAAGGAAAACAAGTGAAAGGATGGCCTTGTCCTCCAGTCAGAGGACCCAGGTTTTATTCCCCAGTACTGCCTTTTCTCTCAGAAGTGTCCTTGAGCAGGATATTTCACCCCGACCTGCTCCAGCCTCTCCAGCTGTTTGACCTCACACCCTGACCAGAGGCTGAAAAGCGGCTTTTCCCCTTGAGAGATTAAAAAAGCATATCAAATTAAACACAGTACCTGTGTGCCATTGCTTATTATTGACTAAACAGTAAAAGGAACAAAAGTGCAGGGCCACTTCTTTCCTGCACTTATTTTATGATGAAATATGGTTCAAATTTTCAGTAGTGCTCATGGCAAGCTTTTGTGAGCCTGTTCTCCTGCCAACCCTATCTGATGAAAACCCAGAGCTGGGTGTAAATGGAAACTGCCAGACTTTTCTTGATGATGTCACAGTTTGCATTATCTCACAAATTAAATGAATTCCTTATTTGCCAAAAGTTAACAATAACAGACCATACAAGTACAGAAATAATTGATCTAAGCTTCTGGCGTCTTCTAAGAGAATTTATAACCTTGGCTGAGTTTACTGTAGTTATAACCTGTATTCCTACTTTCCAGCCTGCCGACCAAGTCAAGACCCAGCAACCAAGCTTATCACTATTTCTAAGGCTACTTTGTAAATTTATGACCCCATGGCATGACCAACCATTTCAGTTTCAGAATAACTATGGTAGATAGCAGCTTCAAAAGAGTGTCTGTCGCTCCTATCAAGAAACCCAAAGAGTTAGAGGTCTTGATCATAAACTATTAGCAGTCACCTTTTGCTCTAAGAGGTGTGATCAAAATCTAATTTGTTACCCCCCGCTTCAGCTCCTCAAATTCATTATCATTAGATGATTTGAACAATTTAATTAAGCATGTTTGCGTTTAACAGACTCTTGAAACAATGCTCAATTTCTTTTCCATTCATTGCCAACACTTTCTCATCCATGTCCAAAAGCCGAGTGGTGTTATCCCTTCCAATAAGACATGTTTATGGCATGGCTTGAATTGCTTTGCATCCCCTGGAAGCACACATCATGTTTCTGATCAGGGACAACAAATGCCATAAGACAAATTTCCCCACGGAGCGCCTCTTGCCTCTGCCGAGCTGATGGCTATCTGGCAGGCTATAAAAAAAAAAAAAGCCGGGCAGATCTGAGCCCCTGGCCGGAGACACAGAAGCAGTATATTGTTTACAGCCATGTTCTCCATGTTGTATAATACATATGGAAGCATATTTCTATCTTGATGAAATACTGTGTTGGTATTGTATTTCATTGCGCATGAGTGGGGCCTGGAGATCTGACCTCATTTTACTGTTATAGTAGCTTCAAAGGAAACATCAACCCAAATTGTAAATAGGCCTTATATGTATCTGCACTCTTCTAAAACAATTGCATCGCAGATGTGGTGCACAGCCTTTGTTTGAATTCTTAAATTCAGCTTAAAATACACTTCCCTTTTTGCCTGATGGTGGATTTTTTTTTCTCTTCAAAATTAGTTTTTGTCTTTTATTTCTATTTATTTATTTACTTATTTATTTATCTATTGTTATATTTCTAATATGCAATCCTGTATGCAATACTATATTGCAAGTAATTGGTATATATGCCTAAACACTGATGTTTTTATGGTCCTTTTTTTTTTCTTGTCACCCACCATTTCGCTTAATTTCAGGCTGAGGAAATCTCTTATATAAATTAATAAAGACACATAATAGCTTACAATATAGCAGTGCATATTATATGAATTCTGATAACATAAGAAAATCATTTATTTTGGGGATACACCGTACATCCTGAAGTTTTGAAAATTAACAATTAATCTCAGAATCATTACATTTTACATTCTCTCCATACTTTTGCTCCCCGGTTGCCCTTTTATCATTCCACTAGGCTTAACACAAAAACCAGTGTTTGGGATTTAGGACGGCAATCGATGGATTAGAGCTCACGGATAGAATACTAAGACAGAGGCGAGCCGCACATCCAGTCTGTCTTCGAGGTGATGTTTCACATAATTAATCTGCCTAGCTTCACTAGACTCATGCCATATTTCACGATGACACTAATAATGCCTAATTATATAATGTTGTAAAATCTTGGTTGGTGTTTAAACATGCAATTTAGGTAGTGTAATGGTGCATATAATGTATTTTCCTTTTAATCACTCTGGGTTTTTCGTGGGGAACTGAAAGAGTGAGGCTTTGCATTTCAATACAGCCACTTGATTTGGGAGTATGGTTGTTGCTGTTGTTGTTTTTCAACAGATACTGTTTACTCTGAGCTCTGCCTCCCAAAATTCCCCCCTACTCCTCTTCTGGAGTCAACTCAAAGACCCCCTGCTGGCAGCTCAGCGGAGCAGCTTTATCTGGGTTCTCCGCTCTCCCTTCTTTCCACAAGCCTCGTCTCATTGTGTCACCCCAATATGTCAGCCACAAGCTGCAAGTAACAGTCACAAACTATATCTCAAGGATGAGAGACCCATTCATTAGAGCATCAACACTAGCTCTCTCAACATTCGCTCTTTTATTTCCTCCCAGTCCATATACATATAAATGAAGGCGAACAAGGAAGCAGGGAACTGGATGGGTTGTTGACAACAGTTGAGGGAATTGATGTACAACAGAGGTAAATTTCTAAGTTAGCCCTTCTGAGGGATTCCTTGAAAAGTATTAGGTCCGTCCGCGACAAGGAGCAACGTGCCATACGTTTTCCCTGAAGCCATGTACCGTATGTATCTACAAGAAACGCTTCAAATGAAGCTCAAGCCAATGAATCACAGACCCATTATGTTTTCAATGTCACCTTAGCTTTAAACTTCCAAAGTAATGCCTGTTTGGATCTTTGTTTCTTACATGAATAAATAATCCAGCTGCTCTGAAGGGAAGTTTGTCCCCTCTGGTTATTTTAAGAGGGTGCATGGAAGTTTCTCTTTGATGATAGTTTAGGCATTACTAAGATTACAATGATATAACAAAGCCTGCCGAGTCTGGGGAACATGATCACAAGCCTAGTTGGGGGTGCTTTTGAAGCCTAATGAAAAGTACACTTTATTTGAACCCTCATAAACTATTAATTAGGCTTTAGGCATGACTTTGCTGATGTCAAAGCCGGTTGTCAAGAGAACATGCTGTACTGTGATAAGGCATGACAATGTCATAAGACATAAGGTGCTTACGCTGAGTACCCCCTGTTGGCCTTATGGAAATACCCAAATCACAGTAAAGAACTTACTCGAGGGTATTATGGCTTTTGTACAGTGGTTGCCGATGAATGTGCACTGCAGATTTTTTTGGGTAATCAGACAAAGCTAGGCTTACATTCGGTAGTTTGCTATCTTTTTGTTTTGTTTAGCAACCACATCTTTATGGGCTCATATGAACCTTACAATTTATTTTGTATATGCTATTGTACTTCCCTCTTTTGTAGTAGTCATATTGCTTACAGTGCTTGTTGATTGTTGATTGAGGACTAAGGATCATTTTTAGACACAAAAACATGATTTTGCCATCGGGAACAAGCTGAATCTCATTGAAAAGATAGATAAAACTTTATGCTGAATTATGAGAACATTGGATTTGCTCAGCATTTCTAGTGCATAAAAAAAGAAAATGCCCTCTCCCCTTAAACAGTCTGTCATAAGATAGTTATAGTACAAAACACTGTGGCTTCATTGAATAGGGATGTTTTGCCAAGACACGAGGAAGATGCTGAGAATACATCACCAGCTTCCCCGGTCCTCTCATCCCTTCTTTCCTTTCGCTTTTCATGAATTCCTACCGATTTTTAAGAGATATAAGAGACCACTCAACCCCCTCTCCCCCTTCCTGATTTATCATTTTTATGTCTCTCTCACCAGGCTTGCAGAATACATTTTTCCTCATGTAAGCAAAACGTTGTCACTGCAGTAGTCCTGTAAAGAAGAGTATTTATTCCGTTCTTCTCTGCCTGTATAGATATGTAAGGGTATCTGAGCCTTCTGGTGAGCTTGCCTTCCATGCAGAGTACATGCAGGCAGGTAGGTGGGCCTAACGTGGTGTAAACCAACATGTCAGCCATTCAATCAGGCATTAAATCTCACTCCTTCCTTATGAATACATTTAAAATGGATTTTAGCTCAATGCTGCCTGTCATGAAGCTTGTTAGAATGCACAGCACACTGCCAGCCGATTCACTATATTCAAAGGGGCAGAGAACGTCTCAGCCTTGTATGCTGTCAAACCGCTAGATTAAGAAAGTGAATGTTAACTAACATGATCAAACACTCATGACTCCATAATGATCACCCTGACTATATGTTATAAGACCATAATGCATAAATGTGAGTGTAATTAAATATAAAGTTAACCTAAATCGGAGTCAGATCAAAGTAGTGACTGTTTCCAAGGCTGATCACTTGTAATCTTAAAATAGTTAGGAATGTAATTTGGTGATCAGAGGCAGAATGTCCTCCATAGCAAGCACAGTGAGACTCAAACCAAGAGTGAGGATGAAATCAAAGCGGCAGCCACAGTTGAAACAGACTCATGATCTCTTAAATTAAGACTTATGTACAGTATATGAATGTTAAAATCCCTTGCAATAATAGCTTTGTTGTTGCTTAACACAATAAAAGATAGCATCTCTATGAATTGTGACCAAAAACTGGCATTTGGTTTTGGGAATGGCAGATAGCACATCAAACCGGCTTCTGTAATTCAAATTTCATAGATAATTTTAAACCTGAGCACCTCAAAGCTCCAAAATTCACCAGCAGCAGCAGGGCTACATTTAAGATGTTTTTTTGAGCACAAAAGCAAGGCCTCCTACTTGGCCACTGGTCTTGGGAAAGCTGATAAATGGAGCTCTTAATCAGAGGGCACAGTTGGATATGTTCACCATGCCTCAGCCTAGTTTCAGTCAGAAGTGAAAAATCCGTGAAAAAGAGGAAATGAAGTCATATAGACTGAAACTCTTGAGAATGCAAGAATATTAAGCATCAGGGGAATTGATGTTTTCCTTGCTGATATGCATGCAGCGGAGCAATGTATGCACAGGCAAAGAGGTTATATTACAGTTTAATAAGCAATTGAGCAGCTGAATAATGATGAGGCTGTCAGGAGGGTTACAGTAGTTTGGTCTGCCACATTAGAATGATGGGCTCTTAATTTAAAAAGTCAAACATATCCTTTTAACAAGAACAATTTTGTGTCATCAGTGATGTCTGATGCATTTAAAATTATCAAATCACGTCTTGCATGCATGTACACAATGCAATATACTCAAAAGTGACAACCTATATAAAAAACTTGCAATATTTTCGCTAAATGTGTCAGTATCAAAAGAATTGGGACAAAAAAAATTTCACATTGAAGCTTTTTGGATTTTTCCAAAATGCTTCAATGAGTCCCACAGCTGCTGACATGAACCAGTTAAAAACCTTTGGGAGTCCCGATAATAGCAGTGACTTCACTTTCAAAGTGGCAGTCAGTTTTTTTGCAAGACTGTGTCATAATAACAAATTTTACAGTGATGAAGTATTCAAAATGGCCATGGCAGTGAAGTTTAAATGATAAGCAGCCACTTGTCAACAATTAATGTGTATGTCAAGGGCAAAAAGAACTAAACGATAATGCACAAGTTGTCCCGATACAGGGACTTAATGGAAGAGGTGGAGGTTTGCCCCACCAAGTCAGTTAATTCCCCATATCAGGCATATTGTGCATATTGTGCATTATAGCACATATACCATGGTCACTTGCCAACAATAAAAAATAGGGAGTCCTTTTTAATTCTGGGAGTGATATGCACAGGCAATAAAAAATTTATACCTGCACTATTTTTCATGGGTCAGACTAATATCTGGAACAGCCTACAGAGATGCTACCAGCTGATTCAGCTATTCACCTGGAGCCACTGCACTGTCGACACTGTGGATTTGCCAAAATTGAATAAATACAGTATATTTCTACACAAAAATGGCTTGACTAGCTCAATATTGGTGTCAACCGTACACCAAATTTGATTGCCGATTCCCGTAGTTTTAATTACAAGTTGGATGTTGATGCTACAAATCATAAGATATTATTTACGGTAAATATCATATGACTTGAACGCAGCATAAGCACTGTGCCTCCTCAGTTGGGGCGGAGAGTCAGAGGTTGCTGACGCTTGTGGCTGAGCTGCTTGGGAGTGAGGCAGCAGGGAAGTTTCACAGTTCGTGCCCTGAATTCTTATAACATTGGAGGTGGATCTCATCTTGCCTCCCTGTTTTTTTTTTTGGTTTTTTTTTGTGATTCATGAATACAGTGAGTGAGTGATGAGATATGGAGAACAACAGAAAAGGAGCTGGACAGCCTTAGGCCAGGACCAAGGACCAGTGAATAATTGAAAAGTCCTGCCACATTGGGTCAGGCTGTTTCCTCCAATTGGATCAATTGCAGGGTGACGGCATGTTGCGGCAATGTGAGTGACACAAGGGTTCGCTTTAAAGAGCACGGGGGGGACAGATAAGTCAACAGCCTACAGAGTCTGAGTCACATTATCAAGAAACGCCTCCAGCAGCCACTGTTTATGTGCAGCTTTGGTATGTGGAGAAAGGCTCGGTCTGCTAGGTGCACACAATGTAGGTATACTTTGGGAAAAAGTCGATGGTGATCTATCTATGCTAGGTGCAGATTAAGTGTGTGCATGTGCATGAAGACGTGTAAATATGTGCCTACAAGTGAATTTGTCATGTCATGGAAATGGGTCATAAATCAGCCCTGACCCAGGTTTAATTGCTCCCTCAGCAGTCATTTCATTGTTTTAAATGCCTCCCTACCATGGCAAGGCAACACAATAAGTTCTTGTGGCAGCGTTTTTAAGACAACCGAGTAACAAATGCTGGTGGTGGTGGTGGAATTGCTTTCTTGAGACAAGCTGCACAACCAAGCACCGCATTATGTTTCTTCGTCAAATCGATCCTTTGGAAAGGATGCTGTTTGAATTAGGCTTCTCGCTCCGAGACGATTTCTAAGCACTAAAGTGGTCCAATGTTTATTCATTGCTTTGGCTATTTATCTCGGGGATAGGAAGCAGTGGGTGTAAGAGAATAGGTCCATCTCACAAAATACTCTTAATTCCTTAATTTGCTTTTCTAGTTAGGCATATTCAAAGGAATCAAAAAATCCTATAAACTATCATTGTAACCTCTCACCTCATTTAGTCCATTTTAGAAATTTTGAGCCCCTGCTCTTCTTCTAAATACAATTCTGTCCCAAATTATGATGGATCAATATAAAATGTTGACATTCATTGTA
>OMKZ01026783.1:0-14432 GCA_900302535.1 Neoniphon sammara
CTAAACTCACCAATTTTGTCCAACCTGACTGGATCACTGCTCTGTGTGTAGAAAACAGGGCCTCCTGCCTTTCTCCCGCCTTTGCACCAGTACACTCCTCCTACTGAGACTCTGATAGTTTTGTTATGGTTTGGGGCACCATGATCCATGATTAGTTCCTCAGAGTCTGTGGTATTTCTGTACCAGTAGTATTTCCAGCCATAGGAGCCCTCCACAGAGCAGGTCAGTGTCAGGCTGCCCCGTTTTGGTATGGGTGATCTGTCAGCACTCAGGTTGGCCTTTGGTGTATTTGCTCCTTTGTTCATAGGGAAAAAGTATAAATACTGTACTCAAATCAACATATGAGGTCCAACACAGCTATGGAGTATGAGCATACTTTACAAATTCAGCTCTATTTACAGTTACTCTATCACCACTCTTTTTTGATTACACCAAGCATGAGAACGCGCTCAAGTTTTACTAAAATTGCATACAAACAAACTTCAGACTCCACTTGGTCCTTGAATAATTTCAGATTTATTCCAGATTAATGATCTGTGTACACAAGCATCTCTAAAATATCAAGTACTGGCAAATGTCTATGATGAGTATAAACGTCATTTTGACGCATGACGTCAGCTGCAGTGCGATTTGCATTTGGTTACAAACACCTGAAAAAGAACAACAGCTTTTATTGTGTTTTTCCTATTGTAGGGCATTATTATGCATTGAGCGATTCCACACTGTATACCTGTGGTCCCTATCAGTTCCTTTGTTTAGTTTTCAACACATTATACTTTTTTTATCCAATGTGTCATATACAAATAGCTAAATGAAACATAATTTAATCAGCTGGCTGTAAATTTTCTGACCTGTACATGTATGCTTGGACCTGTAAGTGGCATAGAGCAGTGTTTTTTAAGCTGGTCTGGGAAACCCCAGGGATCCTTGTGGGGCTTGCAGGGGGTCCTAAGCCGAATGAGGAATAGTTTAATTCCACTATCATTTAATTGACCAGAAACTGTTTTGATACAAACATTATGTTTTAATCTTACCACTTTGAACATGAAAAAGCAGTGAACATGGAGAAGTACCCTGTTTAGATTTTCCACCAGCAAGAAGAGGTCCAGCTCTTTTTGAGGTGTTTGAAAAAAAATTCTCACAGAATAGCATCTTACCTTCCACTTTCAGCACCGTCTCTTTGGATTCAGCTCTATGTGGCTCATCAAATTTACACTTGTAGGAGCCCCCATCTGACCTTGATACTGGATTAATTGTCATTTCTGTTGTGGTGATTTGGATTGCGGGGTTGTTTGGGTCCATTTCAACTGGTGATCCGTTTCTGTAGAAAGTAGCTCTGATCTCTTCTCTCTGATAACGATGTTTACAGCGCAGAGTAACTGACTCTCCCAGAATCAGGGCAAATGTAGGACTTTCCAGGATGGCATCACTGTCTATGCAGCAGAAGAGTTGACATGTTTCAGAAAGTTCAGTAAGTGGCACACACCGAGCATGTGTTTTGGTGGCAAATCATTCCTAAACATAATGCATTGATGACTTTTTTAAAATGTGCTATCAAAATTATACACCTAAATTCAGATTGTTCTAATCACTGTACATATCTACCAGATGTAGAAATTCTACCTACGTTTTATGAAACCTTTCTCAAGCAGCCAAGGAGGTGAATTTCCTCTTACAGTTCATATTAGAGGGAACCGTAGTATGTTGCATGGTGTGCAAGGCCACCTATAAATATGTGATGCCTGCCCTTCTTCTCTCTTTTTTTTGTTTTCTCAACCCCCATGATTATGTCAGTGATAATCAGTCCTTCACACCAAAGAACATCAGGCTGGGTGACACAAACTGCTTAGCTTTATATCTTCTAAGCAAATAATTCCAGGGAAAAAAGTAAAAAATAAAAGTGGTGGAAAAAAACAAAATCCAAAAAAAAAGTTGACACTGTAAAGATTAATTCCTAATTGTTTTAAACATCATGCTAGCACATTACCACATATGGTCATTATCATAATCCCAATGGGTTGAACAACATCATTTATGGCTCATCAGTAAGTTCTATAGGTGATGGTAAATATGACTGTAGTGAAGTTTTGATGACTTACCTGATACAGTCAGATGTGACTTTATTAGTTCTTTTGTAACGATATATGTTATATATCTTTACACCAAGGCACTGGTATTCACCGCTGTTGCGCGCCTCCATGTGTTCAAATTTGTAGCGTTTATCTGGAAACCACGAGAGAACTGGTTCTTCATTCTTGAACATTTTGAATTGCCAGTCAGTGTCCTCTCCTTCTTTCATGTCACAAATTAATGTAACAGACTCTCCAGTAAATACTTGGGACCACGGCGGCTCAAAGGTCAGCTCAGCTTCTGTTCCCCCAACACAAACACACACACACAGCAATGCACAATATCAGTCAGCCAAGTCACATGTAGAGTTTATGGAGAACATGCACAGATATAATGTGTAGATTGCACAGATAATAACGCTTGCCGTCTATGCTTTGACAATGTCAACCCCTGCATGGTCATAAACATCTATGCATACACTTTACTTCAATTTATTAATGGTGCATAAACAGTTAACAAATGAACACATTATAACAATGAAAACACATATAAGGATGACTATGATAATAAGGATTTAAACAATAAATTGACATTTTTTAGAGGGCACTGTTTAGGATGCTTTCCAAAATTGCGAATTAACTATTTAAAACATAATGCCATATTATAAATGTTAGTAATATCTTTATATGTGCTTCTGATTATGTTACAGTGTAATATAGAGCATTTGTCACTTTGAAAAATATCCAATTTGACATCAATTGTCATATATATATATAAATTGCACAGATACATAGTGAAATGATGCATAAGTGTTAGAATACCGAGGTAGAAAGAGAAAGCAAAAGAAATAAAGAGCGATAAGTGGAGGTGGAAATTCATCTCTAATGAATGAGCAGATAAAGAAGAAAATTCTGTGGTTACCTTCAGCATGTCCACAGTAGAGGAGTGTGCTCAACGCTAAAATAAAGATTAATACCTCATCAGATATTATGAAAGTATCAAAATGACAATAAACAAAAGCATCATAACAACCTGCCATGAACAAAGACAGCTTGAGTTTCATCAATGTCAACTGTAGACAGTATTTAAGGAAGTTTTCAACCAATATTATCACAATTCCCTGTGTAACATAATGCTCTATGTAAAACCTGTCTACAAACCAACCGCATTGATTATACTCACAAGTCTGCTGTATTGTTTCTATAGTTCATGTCTCAAGAGCTTTCAGTGGCAAAGAAATAAGACAAACCACAAAACTATCCTCACTCTGTACCATCCAGACAAAGCATCACTACTGTACTCACGGATTAACACAAGCACACAGCGCAAGGCGAGCTGCATCTTCATGTTGAGCAGAGAGGTGCATAAGAGGTGCCAACTGACGCTCCCTGTAATAGAGTGAGTTGAAAACTTTGTGCACAGTAAGAGGAAAAAGGAGAGAGCTGCGGTGGGGAAAAAAAATTCACATTTCATGCAGGTTATTAGATTGGACGTTATGTCCAATCTCTCCTTCCATGGGTTGAATCACTCCCTCCTCCCTACTTCCTCTTTACTGCAGGATAAAGAAAAATCCGAGCTTACGAAATATGGTGGGGTTGATGTGGAAATGTTTTGACATGTAGCTACATGTCACAAAAAGTAAAGGTGCCCATATTGCACATCCATGAGACACACACACCATTTGCCCATTTGCCTTTTTCGTTCATCCCTTCCCTTCCTTGCCATTCTGTGGGAGACACTGCATTGACTTTTAGATTCAATAAATATCTTGAGAAGGCCTAATTAAAGTGTTTGTATTGTATGTCATTTTCATATCATGTTTCAGTACAGACTTATAGGCATTTAATTAGTGAGTGTGCACATGTGGCACATTGCCCCATCAGCGGGTTAGTTGTCACACTATGTGGGGTAAGATGTCACACTGGATTATGCAACAAATAAAACAAGAGCCAGTTTATTGTTGTGTTAAATTCAGTTACAGAAAGTTTGATTAACCATTGAACTTGAACAAATGTCAAATTTCAAACAAACAAGTTATCAAACCTTAATAAACTCTTAATGAGCCCACTGTGCATTTCATGCACTGGATTCAAGTCTCTCTTGGACCTGTTGTTTGCTAATGGCTCCACACAAATAAAGCACAGGCACTCATCTTCATCTGAAGGCATCTGAAGTTTTCCTATAATAAACTTAATATACTTAAATTCAATCACAGAAAATAGATTGATTAATCATTTAACTTGAATCAATCCTGGAACGTGGAAATCCTGGAAATTAGTACCAAATACAACTGAAAAATAATTTCAAACAAGTTGTCACATGTGACAACTTACCCCAAAATCACTGAGACAAGTTGCCCCAAACTGCCATGTTTGCTCATGTTAGCTATAGCTTAAAGTAAGCTTAAAGCAGGACATTAGCAAGAGTATAATAATACAGTTTATTCTCTCCTCTACCAAGTGCAAATTTGTAATTGTTAAGATTTTTAACTACTAGAAGATTATTACAAAAAATATCAAGTTGATTTTTTCTTTACTTTAGTGTGTGAAAAATGGTAAATTGGTGCTCACCTCAGTTAACAGTGTCCTCTGCTTTTCTCAGACAAGATATGACATGAGACCATAAGGAGGCACAAAACTAGTATTCAGCTTTTAAGTAGCGCCTTCTATGTGTTAAAATATTAACAGTGTGACAACTTACCCGTGTGACAAGAAGCCGCGGTCTCCCCTATCTGGAAATGCCACACACACTACACAGGTGTTAGTAATTATCCCCAATCACCTCTGCAACAATACCCAACAATTTAACTGTTGGGTATAAAATTCTGAAAACAATCACACCCACCTATGCTAATATCAGGTGTATTGTCAAAGATGTTGGTGAGGTTTGATCAAACATTTGGTGAAAAAAAATGTGCGTACAGCACTAATTACAGTAAGACACTGACTGTCACTGGCACTGTGGACTCATCGTTTGACATATCTGAACGCTATTTGGAACATGTGATATCTAGTATCTGAAGAATGCCTGTGTCAATTTTGGAAGCATTTGAATGAAGACTTGTAGAGGTATAGATGTTAATTGATTTTGCATATTTTGAAAAATATAAGGTGATGGACTTCTGAATTGACCATAGGTTGCAGTGAGTTAATGTTTTGTCACACATCAGTGGATGTATGGGGAAAAATTAAGCCTTCCAGGACTTACGATGTAATTTTACTGATTTTTGTAAGTTTGGACTGCAATATTGATGAAAATGTGTTTATGTGTTTATAAACCATGCCCCTTTTCACCAATCATGACCAAATTTTATACGATGAATTGGACATGAACTGAGAACACATGGAAAAAGTTTCATGCAAATCCACACAGATGATTCAGAGATATAAACTCTTTAGTCTTATAGCGACATTTATTGTTTGAACTGGAAGTGCATGTGCATATATGCTCAGACTGTACACACGAACATGTGGTTTGAGTTTTGCATTGATTTGACAAACAGTTGATGAATTTTAGCTGTTTTTTTGAAAGCTAGTACTTTACATGAACTGTGCAAGCCAGTTGCGGACGAGCGGTATTGAATATCCACAAGAAAAGTAATAGCCAAAATTGGGCAGGTTCCCAGAATTTGTGTGCAAACTTTAGTGTCAGTTGGGCAAAAGTTGTAGAAGAAGCAAAAATAGGTTTTACATAGAATACAAACTAGCTAACATATGGTAGGATGAAAATGGGATTGATCAATTGCTATGGACAACATTCTCTATATTTTAGCTCTGTTGCTCTAGAAGAATTTCTAGAATTTCTGTATTGTTATTTGATGTTACTGAGGTGAGAAACTTCAAGTAGGATGTATTCACTGAAGTTTGTTCTTAACAATTAACCACTAAAACGTCAGTGTCTTTGATAAAACCTTTTGATCAAGGTTGATAAAATGTTTACTCATTAATATATAACACCATCTCTCTAAAAATGCTAAAAGGCACCAAAAGCACATCCTGGAATGATGAATGCCAAAAAAATTTCATGATTCAAAGAACAGAGCTGGGCTGAGGCCTGGGGAGGAGAAGTGCTCTAGCTGAGCCAGTCCAAGAGGAGCTCCACCTCTGTCTCCAGGTTCTTTTGAACTTCCTGCTCCAACCACTCTGGACACTGATAGACCTCATCTGCCAGGGAGAAGATGGAGTCCAGAAAGTCTAACAGACGCTCCTGAGGACAAACAGTGAAGCACAACACTTTGAAATGAAACTCAGGAGATGTTTCTATGATTCTGCAGACTGAATCAGCTGAGACAGAAAGGTAGCACCAGCACAAAACAAAGACATAGGTCCAGTGGAAAAGAGACACGGATGGACAATGAGACATGAGAGTGGAGCAGAACAACATTACCTGGATCAACAGGGTGTATCTTTCCCCGTCTCTTGTCCAATCCGGGTCTGTCTGAGGGTAGACGCTCATCAGGAGGGCCAGCAACAGCTCAAAGAAATATCCAAAACTCTGCAGGAGGAACAAAGAGTAAAGAGGACAGTCTCAGCAGAGGCTCAAGAACTTAAACACAACGATAAGACTTGTGCTTCATGGAAAATATTTTTTAAAAAACTGATTAGACAAAAAACAGGTATAACAATATAAGAAACATTGTGCGCTGTATATACTGCACTGTGCAAAATTAAAAATGAAGAAACAGAAGGGGAATACATCTTTGGCCACTTACAGCATCCACGATGGCTTGCTCAGGTCCCATCACTCTGTGCAGCACGAACTCAAATAAAACATCAAGGAGGTTCACATGGTGGATCTGAAATGATCACAATGATATTAAATACAAAAACACTAGCTCTGGATTACATCCTTCAGACTATCCAGAGAAAATGCTTTACTTTTTTTGGAAAGCAAAGAAAAAATGTATTGTAGTTTCTGCTTGTCTCTTGGCTGCACATAGAGTCAGCTCCTAACTAACTTATTTAGAAACCTACTCCTGCATTAGCCAGCTGCAGTTGCAGCACCTGCTTGTTCTCTGGCTCCTGGATGTAATTCACCAGCTGATCAAAGCAAGTTTGAGCTGCTTGCACATCCTCAAGAAAAAAAACATGCAGAATTCTGTAACATTTTGATCTCAAACATGGCCTAAGCTTTACTACAAATGTAAAGAATCAAACTTTATTTTGCAACAACTTCTTCTGAAGTATTTACCTTGTTGTTCAGCTGTGCAAGGCCACTCACTATCATCTTCCCAGCAACTGTGAGGGAGTTAGTGAAGTTGCTGTTCTCTCCCTGAGACACAACAATGCTCCTATTAGAAGATCAAAGGTAAATCAAGGAAACGCAACAATTCATAAATTTGGGACTATTTACCTGAAATGCACAGCGCAAAGCAGCCACTTTGACCCCAAGGTCTGTTGTGCCTCTGTGCTGCTGGTGTGCACTGTAAGAGAAGAGCTCGGTTATCAGGAAATTCAAATCCACATGCATGAAAAATGTCTCACTTCTTCCAGTTTGCAGTTTTACTGAGCTGAAGCCATGAAGGAGAACTTACTGGATGTTGGGGAGCTCAGCAGCAACAGCTGCCTCTGCAGTCATTGCCCTCTCAAATGCTTCCCACTGTACAACAAAAGTAGCATTAGCAGAGAGAAATCTTTGACTCAAGGCCAACAGAATATAAACAATAATGAGGTAAGAGAAGCCATGTACCTGGCCAGGTGGAGGTGGAGGAGAAGGGCATGGTGAAGGAGGGCAGGGCGGCGTGAACGGGGACTCCTTCGGCTCAGATTGGTCCCACCTCTTCACAAATTGGTGGTTCTCTGACCAGCTGTTGAAGTTCAGATGCGGCCCAGACTGATCGAACCCCAGAAACGTAGTGGTGACTTCTGCAAGCTGTTAACATACAGCACATGTCAGTATGCAACTTGCAATCTTGGCAGCAGCCACAAGACGTCATTCATGAAGTTGTTGTGCATCATCTGTACAGAGAGGTAAGAGTCAGTAAAATCAGTTACCGGGGTGGAGGGGTCACATTCATAGTCTGTCCTCTTCTCACAACAGAAGCAGGTCAGCTTTTGGACGGCACCATTTCGGATCTACACAGAGCAGGACAAAACAAGTCTGTGTAAATAAGACTTTAACAAACCACATCAACAAGTCAAGGTATTATGAAGAAGAAAATGTCAATTGAGTGGGTGAATGGGCATAAAGTGGGTGTGACTTTAAAAGACTTCCAGCATATTGCTGCACTGACCTGAATCCCAGTCACCTCCTGGGTCATGATTGATGCCAGAGGAGTCTGTGAAGGGAAAACATTCAACCAGAGGAACATTAACAACATCCAGAGGGGCTGATCAAAGACAATCAAAGAGTCATACTAAATCAGAGGGCGGACAACATTAAATGGACAAAATGAATTAAACACACAGACACTCACAGAGGATCCCAGCAGGTCCAGCTGGATGACGTGGCTCAGCCAGAGCTCAGTTGCGTTGCCTCACAACAATGAGGGAGGTGTAGGCATCCTCCCAGCGCAGTGTGAGACAACACATTATAGAATCAGAAACATGTCAGAGAACTGCATGATGGTTCCCAGGTGTATCTGAAGTACCTGCAGTGGACTTTTATATCTCTCCCCACCTCTCCATCCATAGCACCACCAAGACTCCATGAGTGGAAGATTCGCCTCATGGAACTGCGGACTCTCCATCTGCAAAACAAGATCAACATCCTGCAGTCTAAAAGAAGCTCAAGGAACAAAAGAACCATTGCAAGAAAGGATGTAAGTCAGTTGGAGGGCCACAGCCACGCAACCACTTCATGTTTGTCCAACAGTTTGACTTACCTGGGTAGATGCTGGCTCAAACTGTCTTACTTGTTTTTGACCAGCCACACTGAAGTGTCGGCTGGCATTATTGACAGGTAAGACAGGCTTGATTTGGCTCTCAAGCTCGGTTATCCAGACTCTTCTATCCCTTTCCTCCAGGTGATGCAGCATCTCTTGGCACACTGGGGTCAGCTTGTAAACAGGCCTGGTCTGCTTTAAGTCAGTATATGGAAAGAAGGATGGGATGAGTGTTTCAGTAGTCAATACTGTATGTTTCTGCCTAGTTCAAAGAAAAATAGTTCAGAACTTACAGAGGTGGTCAATGGTCTGGACATCTGGCGAGCTGGGGCTTCAGGCTAATGAGAGAAAATCATAAATAATCTCATGATTTAATTCATTGGTTGAGGAGTAACTAAACCCCAAACTCAAGTCTCTGTGAAACCTGAGCTCTAATAGTGAAAAGTGCCTGGTCTTTGATGGCAGGTGATGTCACCACCTGTTGTACTCTATGGGTGGTTTCACATAGCCTTGGACCTTGGGGTTTAGTTACTGTTAAAAAGCTGCTCATGTACCCGGTCTGCCATCCTACAGTGGAGGTCAATGTTTTGTCTTCAAGGGTTAGAAACTCACAGCTTGGCTCCCATGCTCGTTTTGATCAGTGGGCAGGAAAACTGTCCGGTGCAGTTCCCGCAGAGCTCCAAGCACCTCCGGACATGCAGGGTGGTAAACAGGCGTCTTTTGTATGTCAGTCTATGGAGAGGACAATATCATGTTTAGTTTGGCTCAGTGCTTAATGTTTCTACCCTCTGTCATTTAAACCCAGATAGGACAAAAAACTTACAGGTGTGGATCTTCTCCAGAATGGAATGATCTGCCCACCTGTAGCTTCAACCTACATAGGAAAATCATTCATGGTTTTAAGAACAGACTGAGAGATATTCAGCATGACCTCATTCTGATAATGAGAAATAAGCTCTTAACATGTGTTTCTCAAATTATGAAATACTACCTGTCCATTCAGGTTGGCATTTGGTAAGTCAGCCGACAGCTTCTGTCCGGCTTCAGAAAGCCTCATGGGGCTCGACGCCACCGAGAAAGTCTATTGAAAGGACAGAAGCTATTAAATGATGCCACAAGCCCCAATTCAGTCTCATAAATTTAGTTCTGTGAAGTCAATATTTACCACATTTTCTTGTGCTTGTAGCTCACACACACACACACACACACACACACACACACACACACACACACACACACACACACAAAACACCCATTTAATCAAGTCACTTCCAATCAAATAATCTTTGAAAAACAGTAGATCACAAGAATAAAAGGAAGGCTACATTCTTGCCACAAGTATTCCACAGTAAAATCTTTAACCAAAATTGTGCAGCAGATGTTTTTGGTGTAATTTTCTGATACTCCTGTTACTTACTGTGTGGTCCCATTGGATTCAATGTGCTGCTTGTACAGGTTTTTGGCCTGCTCAATACATTTGGTTTGATTCAGACTACAAGCTGTCCCCAGCAGGGCTGAACGCAGCTCCTGTTTAGAAACACTCTTCTCCTCTCCCCATGTCTGATTGTCCAGCAAAGAGCGAAAATGATCAAGGATGTATGTCTGTAATATAAAAGATATTCTTCAATATAGTACAGAGTTAGAAACAGTGCACTCATCCAAGCGGTTTTCCAAAGCACTTCAACTTATAAAACAAGTTACCTGACTGCCTCTGGGTTTTTTACACTGACACTGGTTGTGAGCTTCTAGCTTAATTGTGTTGCTTTGACTAAAACTGAAAGTGATCTCAACTTCACAAACAAAACCCCACCAGATAGTTTGAGTAGATGCAATTTTGTGTTTACAAGTTAGCTCTCCTGATTAGTCTTACAAGTGATAAAAACGGATACTCTGAAAAAACAAAAAAAAACAAAAACTGATACACTGATCGAAATATGCAATTGTGAGTGAGTTAGCTTAAGACAGGAAAACAAGTTTCAGTGTATGCTACTATATATGTTTTTAAGTGAGTGATTCATGCAAAGCAATGCATTTTATCAAATGTAATTGATTTAAAATCTGAAATGTAAATTTAGTAAAGTATGAGAAGGACAAGGACGGATGATAATAAAAAGGTGATTTTTTTCTGTTGTGAACAGGGGAAATTTATTTGGCTTTGTATATCTTAGATATGTTGTTCCTTGAAACTTAAGAGTAAACACAATTTCCCCCTCAAAAAGTTTACTGCTGAAGCGTGACTGTTTTCTCTAGTTTCACTTCCTCTCTGCAATGCACTGCACGGAGAGTGGAGAGGAAGAAGAAGGGAGCATGAACTAAGTGGCAGGAAGAGTCTATCAAATCAATTTGATTACACAGATTTTAATTAAAGTAAAACACTACCAAACATCCAAAAACGTTCACCTACTTTTGATTTGTAACCCCAGAAAAAGAGAATTCACAATTTAGCACCCTACACATATGTGGACATAATACCTAATATTATTGTCTTCTATCTCAAACAACACTTAGACTTTACTTCTCAATCATTTGTCAAACATCTCAAAAACATGTTTTAGTGTTTCTGTTCCCTTTTGGGGATCACACTATGTGTGTGTACCTTCATGCGGGCCAACAATCTCAGTTCCTGTCTTTTGTCAAGCAGCCGGTAGATGGCATTGAGCTGTGACAGGGCCTCTGTCAGAGGAGCAGTCTCAGTTTCATGAGTTATGTAGCTCAACAGGCTGTGGACCTGACGGAAGGAAACACGGCCCAGTCTGAAGGAAAACAGAAAACATTTCAAATTCAAAGAGAAGTATTGGAAAATACTCTACTTTCTTTGTGTGTCTCTTATGAGTAAACCCTACTGAGAAAACAGCTTAGCTCTTCCTCTGTACCTAGATAAAGCAAACATGTTGTGTATGAGCGAGGCGCGGTCCTCATGTGTGAGGACAGTGAGATTGCTGGTCAAGGCATCTATCAGAGCAGCCCAGCCCTCGTCTCCATAGTGGACGATGTAGAAGCCTGTGTTTCTGTAGTTCAGCTTCAGCCACTTCACACTGTCTGGCAGCTTCAGAGTCCCTGAAAACACACACACAAACAACACAAATTTTATTAGATCTCTGACACTTAAGGTTAGCAGAGACCCAAAGTCTTAATGCAGCAGGTCAATACTTTGAGTTTTACCTGACGGTGTGCTCAGAGTGAACACCTGTTGGCACTCAGGCTCCAAACTACAGGTGTCGTTCACGTACCTCACAGGAATGTGCCACAAGCTAAGGACAGCACACAACACAATTAGCTACAGGTTGCAGTGTGTATCAATGTGTCTTCATGTGTGTGTGTGTTAACATAACCCACCTGGAACTGTGTGTGGTGTTGTCAGCTGTGAGCAGGAAGTGCTCCTGTGTGAGGGTCACCTGACCTGCCTTGCGATGCACAGTGACCAGTGGGAAGCCCTTCTGTAGTGTCCATGATTTCATCATCTCTGACACACTCTGGTGCTGCGGTGGGACCTCGGCCTGAGTGCAGGAAGAGAAATCCAGATTCACCCAGTGGGACAAACATGCAAACAGAGTGCACTGCACACACTCGTCTACCACTCACAGGTGCCATGTAAATGTCGTTTGATGAATGAGTCAAATCTCCCTTTTTTGGAATTTCTTTATTTGGAAAATGATCTTACAAGGCTTTAAGCATTGCGCATATATGACATGTATTTTGCCATTTGCCTAGTCCTTTCCTTTCACTTTTATAATCACCTTTCTTAATAAACGTTTCTCTTTGGCTTAATTATCTGTGCAACACTAAATGACATTTCAAAGAAAATGGCAGCATTGTGGCAAACACTCACAAACAGAGTTGGCATGTGTGTGTCTGGTGCAAGCAAAGCCTTTACAGGGGCTGCTGGTTGACATAATGAGTCAACAGACTGCCCTTCAACTGGAGGGCCTGAGTTCAAGCACCATGTAGGGAAGCATGCACCCTGCTGTCCTTGTGTCCTTGAATAAGACACTGACTCCCTGCCACTTGAAAAGGTGCTGTTCTGTATCTGCTCTCTGACCTCTCTGTAGAGGGGGACAAGCAAAAAGATTTTAATTTTATCCAGGGATCAATCAAATATCAAATTATCAACCACTATGGCGTGCCATCTTCTGTTATTATGCAAACGATTGTGGTCCCTAAAACAGTGGATTTTAAGTAGTAACTATGTGATGACAAGAAATCAGCCATATGTGGCTGATGTCATGAGACTATCCTTTAGTCAGATGGCTGGCTGACAGACAGCAGAGGGTGATGAAAGTATTCGGTAGCCAATGTGAAAACTTATGCTGTGCAATGTCAGTATAATTCAGAGAAACAGAGAATGAAAAATATCAGCAACCTATAATGCCTTGTAGGCAGCTGTGCATGCATGCATACACACCTGTGTGAGGCTGTTCCAGAGGTCGTCAGTGACAGTGTTTGATCCACTGAACTTGTTTAGGTATTCTATGATGCCCTTTCTGAACTGCTCCCCTGGCAGCGAGGCATTCAGCATCAGCAGAATGGATGCACCCTGAAGAGAAGGAGACCAACAGAGACTCAAACACACAGCGGTCGGAGAAGCAATGGCAGAATGGGGGGGGCAGGTATGCCCCAAAACTGTGGCAGCCCACTACAGTTTATTACATTAATGGGAAACCCTGAATAAAGTAGTTAAGTAAACGTATAGCTATCTTTCTATTGATTTATCTGAATAAAATTTACCTTTTCATAGGAGACAGAGTCAAACATCTCTGCCACCTGCTCAGGCGTATCGACCTTCGCTGACACTGCATGGGAGGAGTTTAACGCATCTTTGGCCAAGGCTCTGAACCGCATGCCCAGGAACAAGTTATCCTGCAAACAGACACAGGGCTCACTGAGAAATGCAGAGGGTAGGCACACAGTGAAGCATGAAACGTTGTCTTCTTTCACAGATATGAAGAGTAGTATGGGCCACATGAGTGCTTACAATGTCCAGCTCGGGGAACTCGCTCTGCAGTGACATGTACTGCATGTAAGTGGCAAAGCCCTCGTTGAGCCACAGGTCATTCCACCAGCTCATGGTCACCAGGTTTCCAAACCACTGTGACAGAACATCAGAGCGATATTTAGACCAACAGCACATTCACTCTCTCTGTTCCATTCACATACACATGTAAACACAGTCACCTGGTGGGCGAGCTCATGCGCGATGACAGATGCGACTAACTGTTGCTCTAGAAGAGAGGAATCACTGCCCGTCAACAGGCTGGTCTCTCTGAAGGTGATCAGGCCCCAGTTCTCCATGGCACCTGCCAGGAAGTCTGGGATGGCAACCAAATCTGAGAAAAAGAAGAAAAAAAAAGTCATAAGGACAGAAAGAACATAGACAAAGGTGGTGGAAAATTGTGTGTGTGTTTGTGTGTGGTGTGTGTGTGTGTGTGTGTGCATGTCATGCAGTCCTGGTTGCTTCATGTAACTGCCTGCGGTGGTTCTCTGTTGACCTGCACGCCACAGCTCCTGTGATAATGAATGCATTTCTGCAGAGGATACAGTA
>OMKZ01026783.1:14452-34012 GCA_900302535.1 Neoniphon sammara
CCAGGAAGTCTGGGATGGCAACCAAATCTGAGAAAAAGAAGAAAAAAAAAGTCATAAGGACAGAAAGAACATAGACAAAGGTGGTGGAAAATTGTGTGTGTGTTTGTGTGTGGTGTGCGCCCACCTAGTTTTTTGAGGGGGTAGTTAATGTCAAAGAAGCGATTGTAGAACTGCAGCAGCTTGGAGGCTGTTTTCAGAGCATAGTGAGTGTGCTCTATCTTGTCTGGCACAGAGTACACAGACACCTAAAACATACACACATACTTATACATACACATCTAAACTATTTGTCAGCAACAACATAAAATGAATGAAAAAATAACTGTAAAGGAAACACTGAGTACACTGATGTAGAACCTGCCATGTGGATGCGAGGTCTGGGAGTAGAAAAATGACTCTACAGGTTTTTAGGACAGTGAAACTCTTATTTGGTTCTAATGGCAGATTACAGATTTCTGAGTGGAAAGTGTTTACAGGATATCAGGCCTACCCATGTGTTGGAGACATTTTCGCTGACAGAGGTGAAGTTGGCGACGATGAAGGCCACCAAGTAGGTGCTCATGTTGACACTAGTCTTCTCAAACTCATCCAGCAGGAGGCCGTTGGGGAGCTCTGTGGTGTTAGCCTGAGACACACAGCACGGAGGGGGGGCTCATGTGACAATGCTAATGCTAGTAACCATCAGCATCACATCAATGCAACATGGGCATGAGCATAGGCTAGCCTGTGCATAGGCTACATACTGCCGGTCCTTATATCAGAACCTCTGACAGTTTAAGTGCAGAAAATAAATTCTTCAATCAAATAAACTGAAACATAAACAAAGCCATTTAGCACACCAAGCAGAGTGTTTCAGCCAAGGGCATCAACCTGTCAAAAAGACTGAAATGTAATTAATGGTACCTTGGGCATGTTGGAAAGAGAAATGTAGCCGGGCTCTCTGATGATTTTAACAAGGAATGTGGCTTTGAAAGCTGGTTCATCAAAGCAAGGGAAGGCTTTCCTAGCGGCTAGCGGCTCAAACTGGGTGGCAGCAAGTACACTGGGAATAAGAGAGAGAGGGTCATGCAGAAATGGTAAATAAGATCATTGCTGTAAAATCAATATATCAGAAAGCCTCCTCTTTCCATTTTTTTCTTTTTTTAACAATTATGTTTACGGCACTTCTGCTTTGTGTCTGATCATGAGATGAGGCAAAGGTCATGAGATAAGCCACCAGGACACAAGATCCTCTTCATGTGGGCTTCTCATAAAATCTTACTGTGCAGCACAGCTTTTAGATTTGTTAAAGCATTTAGAACGATGTTTCTTTAGTCATGTGTACCTTTTAGCTCCATTTTTGTTTGTGTACGAGCTGTTGTAGAAACCATCGTAGGTGTGTGAGAGGCTGGCAGAGTAATTCAGGGTTAAAACACAATGCTGGCCTGCCTTCAGTTCCTCAGTGAACTTGATAGCTATCTGCTGTCTGGGTTTGTATTCCAGCACGGTCACATCACTGGGCTTCCCATCACTGAGCTGAAAGAAAGAAAGTCACAGTGAAAAGCTAGTGAATAACATAAGAGCATTAATGTTTAAACTGAGTATTTTGTTCAGGCTTAATACATACTGTTTCTTTGTTGATCAAAGACAAAATTTAAGAATATTTGTAAACAGTTCTTTACATATAGGCAGGTAAGCTGTGTACTAAAGATGTTAGCAATTTTGCAGGTTAAATGTTAGAAATTTACAACTGGAATAATAGCCAGAGCTAATTTCAATAGAAGCTTCATTCATATGTCTCATTACACCACACACTTTTTATGAGCGTGGCCCTAAACGCTGGGGCTGATGACAGGTCTGTCTCATTTTCATCTGTCTTGATAGACAGGTGGATTTGTCATCATTCCTTAGGTTTGGAAAACATAGCAAACACAATGCAGTGTACAGTTAGATTTCTGTAGACTCATCATCAAAGGATTACAAGAACAAAGACAGAAAGGGATAAGTCTTGTATAATGTTGGGATGATTGTAGGCTTTACAGATCTGTTATTTTATTTTTTTATTTTTTTTTGCTGAGTTTATACTGCATTGTCTGTTACTTTTTTTCTTTCTTTTCCGATGATGTAACACCGCTATAAGCAAAACGTTCTTGGCATGTTTTCCTACGCCTACACCTTCAAAACAGATTGGACTCAAATCTATCCCTCAATAATTTTGGTTTTCAGATTTTGTGGCCATATTATGCACATAATGCAGAGAAACCTAAGACAGTCAATTATGGACTTATTTCACACAGTTTGACACCTTAAATAGTCCAAAAAAATGAATAAAAGCGTAACCAGATAGTATTCCAGTATAGAAAACAAATACTCGTTATTTAGAGACCTACTGTGCACACACCATTAGAAGATATCTTACTAATGCCTTAAATTCTGCTATTACATTTAACACTTAAGCCATTTGCAGTCCCACCTGGAACGTAGCTTTGGTAATGTTGAGCTCGGCACTGTGCAGGACAATGCGTTTGGTGTTGTGCTGTACAGACATGGTGATAACAGTGCAGCCGGTGAAGGTCATGGTCTTGAGGTCAGGGGTCAAGGTGAGGTTGTAGTGAATAGGTCGGATGCTTGCAGGGAGCCGCAGTTCTGCCCAGGGGAACAGTTCACCGTTTGAGGCCTTGGGGTAGACTGGCTCAATGGGAGTGGTGTTGTTGGGCTTACGACAACCCGTCTGCAAAAGGTTGGAGGTTTGTGGGGAGTGGGAGAGCGGGATGATAAGTGTGTACAGAGATAGAAATAAGAAGAGACAGTGTGGCAGAGATGGGGTTTAAATACTGTGCAGAAAGAATAATGCATATGCAGGTCTCTACACATGCTCACAAATATATTTTTCTTACCTTGGTAAATGTGCAGCCAGGCAAAAAGTACAATACCATGGTCATGGAGGCCACTATCACCAAGAATAACACACATACAACCATGGTACGGGCTGAGGGTCGTGAACATGACCTGAGACAAATAAGATGTTAAAATAAGTTAGATTTACTAGTTCTCTAAGAACAAGATGAAAAGCAAATAATTGTGTGTAGTGATGTTCACGAGGAAACCAGAGAAAGGACAGAGGCTGTGAAAAAGAAGCTTCTTCTTGGTACTTTTGGCTCAGAATGACATTAACACAGCTCGGGACATTGGTTAGAACACCATTCAGATCACACATACTCAAACTTTAAGCATTCATTCACAGCGCTTTGAGTTAAAGCTGCACAATTATGGCTAATAATTAGTTACTGTGCCTAATGTGATCATAATTATTGGTTGCACTGAGCTTGAGAACAAAACTGTGGACATTCAATGCACAGTTGTTCTTCTCACAGATGTTTCTATAGCTGGGAGGGAGGAACCTTACAGAAAGGTTCTGCAGAAACCTGCTGCAGAAAGCTTGGTGTTCATGCACACAACCATACTGCAATTTTTAATCCAGGAGAGACTGGTGGGTTTTAGACAAAGGCAGACAGACAGCAGCTCTGAACGCAGCTAAAAGAGCTTTCCTAAATTTCTAAAATGGACAAGCATTTCCGAGAAATAGCCATTCTTTAAGAGCTATGAAAACACAAACATTCTTCAGTATTTTTTTCATGGGGAAAATTAGGAATTAAAAATTTTAGATACCTATTTAGGTTTTTAGTCGCACAAATGTGACAGCACAGACTGCATTCTAATAAGACACTGAATTGAATTAAATGAAATGCTTAGTAATCAAATTTTACAAAGAATAAATAATCGATACTAAACTGTATACGATAATAAATGATTGATTGTCTTCTCTCAAACACTCATGATAAAATATCCTAAGTGAAAAGTTATGAGGAGCATTACCTGGGTGGAGCCTGCCTGGCGTAAGGAGAGGAGCTAGGCCTGTGGGCGGAGCTACGGTTCATGAAAGACATTCCCAGCAGACGGGCTGAGGACTCGTAGTCCTCCTCCTCCTCGTCCAGCTCGTTCTCTCCGAGGCCTCGTACCAGCAACCGTGAACTACGAGGTTCATACACCACTTCATCTGGATCAAGAGCTGGAAACGTCTGCACAAACGAGAGCACACACAGTCTTTTATTCTATAGGCTAGATTTGCAGTAGATTATTTCCCATACAGTGTTAATAATAAGGCAGCTGACCAGGTAAATTAAGAGCTCAACAAGTAAACTGGATGGGTATTTTGGATTCATTTTAGGTGTCATAATGCATGAAGATGTTAATTCACACTGATGTAGTTTTCAAACAATCCAGATTTAATGCTGCAAACTACAATGATCATAATTCCATGCAACTATGCTGCAGCCCATCTGTGTTGCTTTGAGCTGCAGTGTTTGCTGACAGAAAGTGAACTGAGAGACACTTTGAAATGTGGCCTTGAAAATTAGATGAAAGTACAATAGTTAGCCATGCTGCAATGCTTGTACTAGACTGAGAAACTTTACAGCCTGAAAAAATATGTGTTACTGGGTTCTCTGATTGAAAAATCAATAACAGGTTGTCAATAAACCCTCCTCCCACTACTGCAAAGGTAAATTGCCAATTTGTCGGAAACTGTGCACTGTAAAGATAAGAAGAAACTTAAACAGTCCCTGTGTGCGTCACTGAAGCTCCAGAGAGTTAGATATAAATATCAACTAGGTCTGAACAATATGGTAAAATCATCATATTGCAATCATTTTGACAAATATTATGATTGTGATATGATTCCTAATTTTAGTGGGAATGATCTTTTTTTGCATCACGATTTTCATTTTCACAGGAACATGAACATACATCTGCAACATTAGATTTGTAGGCCACAACGCTTTATTATTGATGATATTTTGTCACATTTTATCTTTATCAAAAAACTGCAGCTCCTGTGATTTGGATATTGCACTTGGCCATATTGCAATTTTGATAAAATCTCAACTAATTTTTTAGGCCTTACATCAACACAACAAATAGAACATACTGAATACTGAACATTTTCATTTTGGCTTGATATAATTCTCACTATGTTGACTGTTGACAGCTTTACAGGTTAAGAGATGTTTGCAGATGACAGACCTGATTTTTACAGACAAGTGTAGGAAGTGAGCATATATGTGCAACCTTGCATCAGTGGTTATCCACTAAGGTTCAGTGACAGTGTACATTATCGAATCAACTGATCGTAAGCTATATTGCCAATCCCCAGTTAGTTCACATTATCAAAATTGTGCATCTGGCCATTGTTGGTTTTTCATATCATTGAGCTAGGCAGGTCCTGGAAATTATGTCACAAAAGACATGCATGACATAACATAACATGGGAGTACCGGAAATGCAGCAGAGTCTTTGGCCAGATCTACTACATCAGGCTCTTCCTCAAACATGCTGTTCTCAATCATGTTCCGAGGCAGGTTGGCTCGCTCTGCAACACAGACAAAGGTGCAAAAATGAAAATGAGAGGAAGTGAGAGAAAGAGAGCACAAACTCAATAATAATAGGTATTGACACACACACACACACACACATATTATGTTCAAGGTTTTCAGAATTTTTCAGTCATTTCCACAGAGAAATGTGACAAAAACAAGCAACAATAGCCAAGGCACCACAAAGGCATATCATTGTCAATGGATGTGCAGGCAGCACAAAGCGCCATTTAAAAAGACACTGACTGAGTCTCCTGATTTCCTGTTGGTAAACCTTATGCAGTACTTCCTGGTTTTCTGACCTACATAGACAAGGTGCAGCAGCCTAGTTAGACGGGAGTTTTCAAAAAACTACATATATTATATAAACATGTACCCAAACTATCCTCAAAGCCTGGAAAACTGCCACCAGAGCTAGGAGTATTTTATATAAAAACAACGAAAATTCATCATATGGCCTATTGCTCAGCTCCCTCCCCACTTGCAATTACAATTACAGCACTGTCGTCCACACACCATGATATAAATATCCAAATTAGTGGCATTTTAGAGCCAACTCCAAAAATACCTAAGAGATTTTGCCTAGAAAAGAGGGGGCCCAGGAGCAAACACACTGTAAACAAATGTACTGATCTCAGAACCAAAATTATCCCAACTGCCCACACCTACAAAAATGCTTTGTCCACCAATGCTTTTATGAAGAAAACTGACAGAATGCATTGTTCCATGTTATTTTCTGGTCTAAAAAGGAATGCATGACCATAGAATAACCTGTGTTTTCAGTAATGTGACATGGGCTGAATCTTGTCTTGTCTAAACTCGTGATTTTCTGGCAACAGAATTCTCCCCTCAGTCATTCAGAGAAATGTTAAACTTCCTAATTTAATAGTAACTTAAGTAGTAAAACACTATGCTATGCAAGCCCCACTTTATGCCTCACGTTCCATTCATACTTGACAGGGTTTAGACAAAGCAACTTCATTCTTTTTTGGTGATTGATTTGAGTGCAACACACAAAGAGACAATGAACTCACAGTGTAAAACAAGGACACCTATAATCGAGTTACTAAGATGACACCAAACAAAGCTGTCTCAAAAACTCAACAAGAGAGGAAAACAGAGTCCAGAAATGTGAGTGGTGAATTCTGCCATGTGAAGCTCCTTGCCTGTGCTGTACACTGTTTCTGATAGACCTAATGCTATCACCATAAGGGCTGTCCATCTCTCAGTCTGGTTCACATAGCTGTGGTATGAATGTCTATTAATAGGCTGGGAGCTAAGTAGCGGGTAATACGTAATGTCCAGACAAGGATGTGATAAAAGTAAGACCCACAACCTCATCAAATTTTAATGAACCTCAAACTGCTGCATACAGCTACTGTATGTTTGAATGTGATGTACACATAGATAGGGTGTTGCTGCAAAAGTACTATGCTAATCATTTCACATCAGCAAGATGACACAGGCAAGCAGGATATGTAGCCAAAATGTCAGCATTTAACCATCTAGAGTGCAGTTAGAAAACTCTTCAGACAGACACTGTGGGAGTAGCTACAGCTGCTGTGCTTGTGTATGAAGATAAAGCAGCATGTTAGTGGCTTACAGTGCGCTTTCTGTTAATACTAAACACATGGCCACTGTTCTCAGACTTTCCCAGACATACCATCTAATTCAGGACAGGTAAGAACAGACCACAGACAAAACAGAGCTTCAGCACTGAACTATAACGCTCCGTGGATGTAGGCCATGAAACTGAAAGAACTGCGGCAAAGAAGAATCTGCATTCCTCATCATCACTGTCTCATCAAGTTATTATTATTGGTGAGGGGTGAAACTGAAAATCAGTGTGCCAAATACAAGCACAAAAAAATCAAAGGAAATAAAAATGCTGCTATTTGGTGATTAACCTTTTTGCATTTAAAGGAAATACTTTAAATGCACTTCCAACATGAAATGAAATGAAACTCTAATTTTCCTGAGGGCTGGGTGGTATTTGCACAAAGTAAGATTATTATGTTAACAGATAACTTAAAAATGTTATAAATTAAATTCTGATTCTTTGTTTTACTACTGCTTTTTGGAAAATGGTATTCTCGAAAGCAGGCTGACAAAATGTTTATTCTGTAACACTTTTTAAAGTTACTTGTAGATTACTCCCTAGTGTAGTGTGAGCTGCAGCCTTTGTGTTTGTTTGAAGAAACGCCTTAGCAGGGCCATAGCAGAGGTTATAAGAGAACTGCTTGCTGGTGGCCTCGAGCCTCCAATATCAAGAGTACGTCTTATCTTCTCTCCACACCAAAACATAACATTGGCTATTATCAAACCAACATGCTAAAACGAGGCAAACAGTGCTGCTGTGTTAAAACAGTAAACCTCAATCAACACAGTGGAATACCACATAGCTACCTCTGAAGACAACAACTTTTTGAGTTGTCAAAATTTGTCCACGGTCTTGGGGTTTTTCAGTTTACATAACGTTAAAAAATTACACAAACCACGAATAGCCCATGCTAGTTTGTGCTCAAGAAAAAAACAAATGACAGTGTAACGTTAGTAACAACATGAACATACTGGCACTGCAGTGGTTGTTGAAAATATCCACTATAGAACAATCCGAGACTCTCAGAAGAGAAAAGGCAACCTCTAGTCTGACTTGTCAAAAGTAATACATGCCCCTCTAAATGTGTCCTCAAATGAATGTCACTCTCAGCTTTCAGCTAACGTTAGTTAGCTAGCCTGCTGTTGTTAGCTTACTGTTACTGTACCTACCGAGCATCTTACTTGCTTACCCGTATTGTTACTGTCAAAGGGATCCATGTTATGATGTCTCGACAATCGCGGGTCTCTTCACGTCCAAAGAAGGCAATCTCTACACGTTTACAGCTGCTCAATGCAAGTAATGCTTGTTAGCGGGACCACGCAGCCACCGCAAGCTCTCAGACGCTAACGTTAAATAGCAACCAAGCCCTACAGTACTGTAACGTTACTGCGTGGTAGCTAGCTTGGAGCTAGCGAACTTCTGGCAATTGTCACTAGCCACTCAGAGAGCTAACGTTAGCTAGCATCCATAACTTTATTGGCCATAGCTTGTCATTTGACTGTTATGTAAATACAGCGGAACTGCCTCGAAAATGAATCTTAAGGAATGAAAAATATAATAAATGTTTAACTTCACATTGGTCGGTAAAATACGAACGAGCAGCTGACAGTTTCCTTCCTCTCCGACCAGTTGTTGACAGCCTTCCATCAAAACACAACGCTGTCATTCTATTGGATGTTACAGCGGAGGGGCGGAGACACACACACACACACACACACACACACACACACACACACACACAAAGATAGGTTGCCGTTAGCACACCACGAAAAAGTAGAGGGACAATGAACGCTTTTTACAATCTATTTGGTGAAGAATCCATCAACTCAGCATTTGCGTGGAGAAGCTTTCTTTCGTTCGCATACAAATGCGCACGCACACACACACACACACACACACGCAAGTATGCATCCATAACATAATAACAATAGCTAGGACCATGAAGTTTTTTCCCCTCAAGTTTTAGTCAAATATTTCTCAAACAACATTACATTTTCTTAATTAAAATAAGTCAAACATATTTCTTAGTATTTACTGAAAATTTAAACTTCCCAATATTTTGTATGCCTACCGTTTGCCTTGATCACAGCTTGTACTGTGTCTGGCATCAGCTCTACCAGTTTTTGCAGAATTTGAAAATCCATGTAATTCCAGCAGTCTTTCAGAGCATCCCAGCAGTGCCTTGTGCTTCGCCTTTTCCCTTTTCTAATGTTCCCAGTGAGGTCTGGTGACTGTGGAGGGAAAGCTATGCAAGTCAGCACTTTATATAGGCCCTGTATCTTTAGGGTCATTGTCCAGCTGGAAAATGAGTCCTTTTCCACACAACTCTGAGCCAGAGGGGATGGTACGCCTCACAGGAGAGAGTGCTACCTCTCTTTGGTCAATGTGTAGTTGGCCCTATGCACATCACCAGCTCTGAGATAGGCAAAACTTCTCTACACCCTGTTTCCATGTTTCCACCATTCACTGTAGGCAATGTTGTATGAACATCTGATGCAACTGTCTCTCCATATAAGCTCTCTCATTGCAGTTGTACATTTCAAACTCTGTAAATAAATTCATTCAGTGTTGAACAGTGAAATTTTGGTATGCTAAACATTTTGACTTGTTTTGCCATCCAAGAGGTGGTTTGGAAACTGCTTCTCAGCCATTAAGGCCATTGTTTGCCTAAAGTCTTTTGACTATACTTTTACTAACTGAAATAGTTCAGCTCAGTTGGTTTTCTATCTTGGATGCAGATGCTGTTCTGTCTCCTAAAGCTAATTGCTTGATATACTGGTCTGCAGTGGTATGATCACTTTTAGTCTGCCTGCTTTTGCTCTGGATAAAAATTACTTGGTTTGTGAAATTCTTTCCAGCGGGCATTGTGCTGTCCCCATAGAAACTCTCAGTTTAGCTGCAGTTTGGCACTGGGATAGTTTCTAATCACTTCAGCCCAAAACAATTATTATTGTTGTTTTTTTTTTGTTTGTTTTTTTTTTCAAAATTATAGCACTAGCTGCAGCGGCAATAATGTATAGAGGACCGTATCAATTTAGTCAACATGTGGTAACTGGTTGTTAAAAGACCAAAACTATTTTAAACTATGAATATTTGAATGGAATATATGATGTGAGAACAATTTGATAAAATCATCATAAATGATATGCAAACAAGATATTCAGACATATTTCAGTTTCACGTGAATTTCTCAAAGATCTAAAAAAAATGTATTTATATTAGTTCTAACTCATGTATATGTGAATAGGAAGGAGCAACAAAATTGTGTTAATTTTGAGGAATGATGAAAAAAGTTCTTGTTACTAGACTCAGACTGTTGGACCCCATTTTACTGCACAGCTGCCATCAAGGGCTCCATTTCCACAAATTATTTTTATTGTTGAAATAAAAAACATCTCATTCCACAAATGTAAAAACTTACAAACTGTTCTGTGAGGCTGAATGAAGAACAATTTCCAAATGAAAACACAAATTTAAACTACTTCCAAATGTCTCTTCTGTGACATCCCTCAACCATGTCTGTCCTTCTACTTCATTTGTTCATCCAGCCAGTTTCTCAGAGCTCCCAGATTCCTTTGCACCCAAAGAACATTTTTCTGCAGGTTGTCCAGGGCAACCTGTGTAGCTCTCAGCTGAGACGCTTGCTCTTTGATGGACTCAAAAAACAGCTGCACCTGGGAGTCAAACACACACGCATACATGCACACACACAGAGCCACACATACATGTCCATATATACATACACACACACACACACATACACACACAAACACAAAATAGGAAATTTAGTCTGAAAAATGTATAGCCGAACATGCACTTGTAGTTATCCAATGTAAATTCACAGACATTTCCACAAAGTCAAGTCATTATATTGGCCACACTGCTAACACATATTTTGTTAACAATAACTGCCTTGTAGTATATTTAGTATATGCTTGAAACTACAAGAGAATATTACATCATTGAGTTCCTCTGGAGAAGAAAACTGGTTTGTAGTGCCAATGATGATGTTTCTGATACAAGATGAGCCCAACTGGAACCTGCAGAACAGACAGAGAGCAGAGTGATGGACTACATAGGAATGAACTGTTGTGCTATATGCTATGTGTTATAATATCAAACTGCCCTGATGTTAAAAGGGGGCCCTAGAACAAGTCGTAATGAAACACAAATGGATGTTTTAAGATGTGAGGGTCATTCTCAAATCAAAAACTGGAGTCAGTTGTGATTGGAGTGCACAGAGGCCACGATGAAAGGCATGCAGTCTAACAGGCCTGTACAGTTTGCACAGAGCAGCTCACAAGGGCAGCTTGATGAGTAAAAACATTGTTTATACAGTATAAAATGGAGCCTACTTGGTTTAACAGGATTTTAATGTTTCCAAAAAACTATTATATAGGGTTATTTACCATAGAAGGTAAAGAACCCTTTTTTATTGTATGTACAATAACTAACTAACATAACTAGTTGAGCAATACTGACTTGTTAACCAGTGTGCTCCAGTTCTTTTTGACATAGTTCCAGGCTAAGTGATGCCCCCGTGGGTTGCTGGCCACCATCAAGATGAGTGAGGACAGATCCTGGGAACGGATCACCTTCCCCTCCAGACCCAGCTCCAGCAGTCTGCAGCACACACACAAACACAATTAATTACATCATACTTAGAAGCAGTTATCACCATTTTATCTTCCAAGTGCCTTCCCTTGATGTCATTTACAGACAATACTGACCAATAATAAAACCTATCCATT
Source organism: Neoniphon sammara (assembly GCA_900302535.1). Taxonomy (NCBI): domain Eukaryota; kingdom Metazoa; phylum Chordata; class Actinopteri; order Holocentriformes; family Holocentridae; genus Neoniphon; species Neoniphon sammara. The sequence continues at coordinate 26,215 of OMKZ01026783.1, forward strand.
AGCAGAACTACTGTGCGTTAATGCTTCATTTTTACCACATGGTGGCACCATTATTGTGCAAATAAACAACAGCAACATACTACTAGATTCACAGAGGGTTGAGTGTGTACCTATGGAGTTTGCTGGTGTCGCTGCTGGTGGCCAAGGCTGAGAGGATCTTCTCCTTGCGTGCTTCAGAGAGAGAGATGGTGTATGTGTGGAAGAGGGAGGCCCAGCCATGTTCATCCTTTGCTCCAACTGAAAACACTGTCTCTGCCACGTCTGTGGGCAGGCTGGCATAAACACAAGCAGACATCTGCATATCAGAGCTTGTGTTACAGTAGCAGGTTTCGATGAGTTTTAATGGAATATGAAACAATGTGGACCAGTCTAGCATAGGGAAATTCTGTTCTTACAATCAAATGCATTAGTGGTCAAGATGACCAATATCGAAGCATATTAAAACATGAAAATTTTAGATGGACGCACTTGAGTGTCCCGTTGGACTGTAGCCAGTCTCTGAAGCTCAGACTGGCCTGCTTCAGACAGGGGGCGTCGTCCAGGTGACAAGCCAGGGAGAGGACCTCCGACCTCAGCCGTCGCTCTGACATGGAGCCCCTGTCACTCCACGTCTGCCGGTCGATGACATCACGGAAAAACTGAAGGATATACATCTGCACCAGAGCACATGGAGAAACAGCATCACACATGACCTTAATGATTGTAATAATCACACTGGCTTAGTAAATCATGGAAACATAAATGATTAGTGGCTTTAATTGTGTTTGTGATCCTACCCTTAGTTTGTGTGTTAGATCAGGTGCATTCCTTTTCTCCACCAGCCTGTAAAAGGCCTCCAGATAGCCCAGGCCTTCGAGGAGAGGCACTGTGTGTGTCTCCAATCGCAGGTAACCAATCAGGTCTAAGGCTTTATTGAGCGTCAGCTGGCCTGCGCTGCATAGACATGGAAGAATTATCAAGTTAGGTGCTATTTCAGGTGGGGAGTTGTTATGTTTACCTGTAACTAAGTACACAGACAAATAAAGTCTTTCTTCATCTCTGTCTCTCACGTTCTTACACACACTGATACAGAGACAGACAAACAAGGTACACACACACACACACACACACACATACGCACATGACCAACTGAAAGGCGTTGTGTATCAAGTGAGTCCTGTCTTTGTAGCTCAGAGCAGTGTGGTTTGCCCTCAGTAGCTTGGTCAGCTCATCCCAGCCGTCGCCCTCATAGTGAACCAGGTAATACCCCGTCATGTCAGTGTTCACCTTCACCCAGCCCACCTCCTCACCTATGTGTATACTATCTAGAAGACACATAAATAATAATCAAATTAAATGGCATTTAATGGCAATTAAACATAAATACGCCTCTGTATATGAGTTTGTTGAGCATGCCAGTCTTCCGTCTTACCGGTGTGTGTTGTCATCAGGTGTCGGTGGACCGTGCTGGAGGTGTTTGTCTTGTATGTCAGAGGAATGTGCCAAAGGTAACTATAAAAGAGAAAAGAACATTATGTATGACTTTAATTTAACCTCACAGGTTACTTAAAATCAAACTTGTTATTTATAACAGTGGCATGGCTGCAGGGGGAGAAAGGCAGAACAAAAGAGTTGAGAAGAGCGTTAACACGGGTGTAATAAAGGGTAGCTAAACCCCAAATCCAAATCTCTGTGAAGCCTGACCTCTAATGGTGAAAAGTTGAGGGTCTGGTCTTTGGTGGCAGGTGATGTCACCACCTGTTGTACTCTGTGGGTTTGGAGGTTTACAGTGCATGTGTGTGTGTGCCTGTGTGTGTGTGCTCACCCCTGCTGCAGTGTGGGCCATTGAGGGTCAGAGGGCAGGACGGTCCTCAGAAACCGCTGCTGTCTCAGAAGAAGACGAGACCCCTCCCTAGTTACAACTATCAAGGGAATGCCTTTCTGCAGAGTCCAGGTGTTCATCATGGCTGTCAGGTCCAGGTGTTCTCCTGCAAACAGGTACTGTAGGACACAACAGCCAATCAGAGACCAAGTCAAGTAGCTGCACCAAGAGATGGAGATTTAAGTGCAGAGTGATGCAAGTTCAGAAATAAGTAGTAATGTAAACTGTATGAAAATTATGAGAGACAACTGATATGGATAGATTATAGCAGTAAAGTGGTGTTTAGTAGTGTATGTTTATTCACCGCATTCTTGGAAGCCTGGCTGCTGGTGTAGCAGTATTTTCCTGACATGAAGTCCTCTTCTGAGCATGTCTGAAGAACACAACAAGACTTTTTGATTATCAACATGTATCTTAATCTCAAACAAGAGAGTGACATAGTATAAGATGCCATGTAGTTTGTGTTTGATATGTTTTTGTTTTTTTTGTTTTTTTTATACATTAGCCAAACTGTCCCACAGGTCCTGGTTGTGTGCGTTCCTGTAGCTGTATTTGCGGAGGTATCGCACGATCCCGCTCTGGAACACATCATCTGTCAGGAAGTGTCGAAGCATGTCGAGGACACACGCTCCCTGAGTCGAGAGACAGGGGAACACTGTCACTGACAATTGAATAACCCTCTGTATGACTAAAAGTATAGGAAGTGTGAGATTAAAACCATACCTTGTTATAGGACACAGCGTCAAACATCTCTTTGATCTGAGTGGGGTTCTCCGCTGAACTGGATATCGGCCGAGAGGAGTCGTATGAATCTCTACTAACTGCTATAAAACAGGTACTCAGCAGATATTCCTCCTACAAGGATGTGAACAGGGTGAAATCATCATCCCTCTCTCTTGAGCTTAAAGGAAAATTCCACTCTTACCACATTCAAGTTTCCACTTTCCATAATTTGGAAGGCAAACAAGTAAATTCACATTAATGAATATATGTGTGATTACTGGAAGTGATAATAATTTATCAATTTACAATCACTTTTTTTCAATATTTGAGAACATTCTTCTGATGAAACCTCTATTTCATGACAAACAAGCTACTGAAATTTGAATGTGGATGTAAATCATTCTCCTTTTCCAGCAATCACAAACCACTGGTGTGATTATACCTGTACCTGTGTTTCAACTGTGTTTAAGTGTTTTAGTGTGGAATTTTCCTTTAATGTCTTTAATTTATTATTTGTATAATTGTTATTATTCAATGAGATTTTCTAAACTGTCAGATAAAACATAACACATACCACTCTGAGTTCAGGGTAAGTTGCCTCTACTGAAATGTACTCCATGTATTTTGCAAATCCTTCATTCAGCCAGATATCGTTCCACCACTCCATGGTCACCAAGTTACCAAACCACTGCAGGAAAACCAAACACCGAGTATCAGCGCTCTGTATTGACCGTTTATGTGATAAAGTACCCAGTTATGAACATCTGAGCCATAAACAGAAAGAGGAAATCCTCTATCTCTTGTTAGAGTGCAAAAACCCTGACACACTCTCACCTGGTGGGCAAGCTCATGGCCGATCACCATGGTAACCCAGAGTTTATCAAAGGCAGAGGATGTGAGGGGATCGAAGAGAAGGCTGGTCTCTCTGTAGGTGGTCAGGCCCCAGTTCTCCATCGCACCGGACTGGAAGTCAGGAATGGCTATCAGATCTGAAGGAGGGATAAGAAGGTCAGGAGGAGGAGAACGACAGGGTGAAGAGAGCGTGGGAAGGAGAGAATGGGAGACATGATCAGTGCAGGGCGGAGGAGAAATGCTATGCTGGGTCTTAGAAAGTTAAATAGAAGTTTACCTTGTTTGGGTAATGGGTAGAGGATGTTGAAATACTTGTCATAGAAGTCCAGCATCTTGACAGCAACCTCTAGAGCATAGTGGGTCTGCTGCCACTTCTCAGGAGCAGCATAGATGGACACCTGCAGAGGCCCAGCAGTACACGAAGAAACAAGGATTTTTAACTGAGAAAGGGGTCGTTTTTTTCTATGATAACAACTGTTCACCATGTGGCAAGGAATGAATATCATAAACATCTCGACCGAGCCCGTACCTTCACCCCAGAAGACGTTGTTGCAGTGACAGATTTGAAGTCACAGATGACAAAAGCCACTAGGTATGTGCTCATCTTTACGCTCACAGCAAAGTGGTCCTCCAGCAGGCCGCTACTCAGTTCAACTGTCTTCTCCTGAAACACGGAGAAATATCTTTAACACTCACACCTTCTTTCAACCAGCCATCTCTCACAGAGCAATTTGTGTAGAAAATTGGAGATACAGCATGCAACACACTCACTATGGGCATGTTAGACAAGGAAATGTGCTCTGGGCTCCTCTTGATGCTTATGGAGTAGTTGGCTTTGAAGCTAGGCTCATCAAAACAGGGGAATGCCATCCGAGCGCTTGTTGGCTCAAAGTGAGTTGATGCTATGGTTCTGGGAAGACACAGCTATGTCAGGAAGTTACACTGAGGACCAACATGTGTGTGAAGCTCTGCCAGGCCTGCGGTGAGCAGTGCAACACAGTCCCACCTGGTCTCTCCAGTACTCGTCCTGTAGGTGCTCCTGTAGAAGCCATAGAAGCCCTCTGCAAGCTCTGCCCCAAACTCAATGTACAGGAAGTACTTGTGCCCCCCGCTGAGCACCCTGGGAGAGAAAATGGCTGCTTGCTCATGAGCTGGGTTGTGAAGAACAGGGAGGACCTATGGATAGGCAGACAGCTTAGACATGTTGGTTCGCTATGGGTCCATTACAAGTAAATTGATGAGAAATATTCGTTTGGAAACTGCTCTGAATTCACCGCTGTACCTGGTCAGACAGGTGAGCTAGGTTCTGGTCCAAAACGGTGGCCTTGGAGATCTGCAGACCCTTACTGTGCAGTACCACCCAGTTTGTGTTGTTCTGCACGTGAATCTGGATCCGCACAGAGCCAGTGAAGCTCAGAGTGGTGAGGTTGGGGTGCAGGTGGAGGTGGTAGTGGAGGGGAATGATGTACCTAAGATAAAGAAGAACATGTTGCAAGTTTACTTGCAACATGATTTCCAAAACACTGAAGGTCTAGGCAATTCTGTCAATTTCCTACATGTGGTGATGAAAACACTTGTGTGGAGAGTACCTGGGCAGGCGCAGGCGGCTCCAGGGGAAGGACAGACTGCCAGGAGACGGTTCTCCAGAGGGGTGCGGAGGGCTTGACGTCTGCTGTGGACTTTGTGTAGGCTGAGACCCAACCAGAGATGTGTGGAACAGAGAAAGCACTAACAACCTCACCAAGGCCATTGTCCTTTTCTCACTAATAAAAAAATATGGCCCACCAAGGTGACAGCAAGCACTCAAGTCACTGTCACATTACAAACATGAGGAGCAGCTAATGACCAGCTGAGGTGAGCGCCAGTTGTCTGTATTGGACAACAGGAGGATTTTTTTGTTTTGTTATCCCACTGTCAGGATGTGGCTGGAGCAAAAAAATCAGGAAAGCTTAATGATGTGAAATTCCAAGGACCTTTTTCCTTGAACCTGAAAGACAGGAGTAATAGATGACAGACACAGCACACCACTGCATTAAAGAGGTTTGACATTCATTTTAGACAGCGCCCAAGTTTTGCTATGGTCTAATACAGTCCAATCAATGTGTGAAATTAACAGCAGTTTTCCAAAGCCAGAAGCTAAAGAACAGCCAGGTTTGTGTTGTACTGTTTTTGTTGTCTTCACTATAAAACCTGGATAAACCTGGTGGATGAATAAGAGGGATTACTTTATCATTAATAAAGGGCATGACCCTTTCATGAAAAGTCTCTCTGCACCATTCAGCGGTATTTCTTTCACCAAACAAGCAAATGGAAGATGAATAACAATGAAATCATCTGCTGTTAATTTTGATGTTTTATCATGCGAACCATCACACCACGCCAAACCATGCAAGACCATGGCTGGCCTTTGGTGTCCTTAAAATAGGTGATGGAGATGAATAGTGATTCAATCATTGATCTTGTACTTGTTTTCATAGAAATGTAGTTTGGGGGAGAAATTATGTGCATAAATAATTAAGAGGCTATGGCTATCTCTGCTGAGGAAAAAACATTTTGCATACAAATGAGTTGTGCAGCACAAAAACCTATAAACTGTATAAAAATTCAGAAGCAGCATGTCTCTAAACTCCACATGGCCTCTCAAAATATGGATATATTGGGAATTCTTGGAAGGTCAGGTTTTTATTTCTTTTTTATTCTTCAGTTCAACAGCTCCAGTTGGTTTGGTTTGGGTTGAATTTATTTGCATCTTTACTGAAGCTAGTTAGTCAAGAACCACAAGATTTGAAAATGCACATCTTGTGTACCTTGAATCACTTATTTTGAGCACAAAAATAAAGCCACATGTCATTGTTGTATTGCTCCAACATGCCCATTTTGTCATACAGATATTTATTTACCATTGCTGACAAGACATAATGCTGCATCACTGCTCTGTTGTGTACAGTAATTGTTCATGCTTCATCCTCCCTGTCAGAGCCAATAGAGTAAGGCCTGTGTCTTTGAAGCCAAATCTCAGCAGACAATAGAAATGGTAATGGCCACTGGCCAGACACAACTCACTAATCTAATGCCAGATTCATCTGATCTAACGCCAGATCCAAATTTGTGACTTAATCACATCAGTGGAAATATTTTTAAATTTGACAATTATGTATGAATTGGAACCTCTTTGAAGTTTTATGTCTCACTGTCTGGGTTACATGATCTGGAGCAGAGCTGACCACAAGCTTAATGTTAGTGTGACTTCTGACTGGGGCTTTGTACAGGCTATTGACCTTCATATACAAAATACCACCAAGATAACATAAATTTAGAATGGATTAGCCATTAGAAAATATATATACAAAAACAACATGCACTTTGGGAATAAACACGGGAAGCTGCACCTACCTCTTGTATCAGAGTTTGGCGCCAACAGGCAGCTGGGGAGGCCTGGTGTGACTGAAATGCAGCTGAGTGACGCGGTCAAGTTCAGTATGAGCAGGCTCTGCAGATAATGAAGACACCAGAAACAAGAACTACACCTCTAACACAGGTCATGGCAGGTGTTCAGTCTGGAGCTGCACCACAGTAAATGAATTGTTAAGGTTATAAAGGTGACAGGGAGAACCTTTATTAGTATGACTCGATAGCAGCCTGAGTCTTAGTTCTCTCGTTTCTAGCTTTAGGGAAAAGATTTATATGAATACAAATACCGAGTTGACTGTTCTGGACCACTTGAATAAAATATTAATTCAGAAGTTCAGTGGCGTTCCTTTTATGAGTGAATAACTTTATCAAATTAGGTGATAGTTTATGTGCTTTTTCAGGGATAAAGAAATCTCATCCTGAAGGAAACTCAAACATGTAACAAGTTCACCGCATGATTTTCCATGCGGACAAAACAAGGTGAGGACAGAGCTATTACTGTAACGTGATAACAGCTGCAGCAGCACAGCTACAGTTCAAATGGGGATATATAGGCCGTAGCAATACTGTACCATAATAACAACATGTTACATATACTGATCACAACAATCAACAATCCCACCAATAACAATCCACTGTAAAGCAACAAGTGTAAACATTCCTGTAGGTTTCTCTTGTGTTTAGAGGAAATGTGTGTGTGAGAAGAAATGTCAAGACGCTTGTGCTGTTTTACCTCAGTTGAGCTTTGTCATCTTTTCCTCGTGTCTCCACTGTTAGGTTTCACTTTCTCTTCAAGTTCCCGCCTACTGCTCATGCTCAAAAATCTGCTTTTGTCTGTGTGTGTGTGTGTGTGTGTGTGTGTGTGTGAGAGAGAGAGAGAGAGAGAGAGAGAGAGAGCGAGAGAGAGAGGGAGAGAGAGAAAGAGAGGGAGGGAGGGAGAAAGAGAGAGGG
>OMKZ01026784.1:0-10543 GCA_900302535.1 Neoniphon sammara
TCTTGTCACCTGAGCTAATTGCTGTAGGCAGTCAGATGCTGCAGCCTCTCTGGAGTAGCAAGAGCTCAGAGCCCGACCATGCAATGTAGAAAAATGGAGAAATGGAGAAACACATTCATATTTTATTCTGGCCCATGGCAAGACCCAAGCTATAGATAGCACTTGAGTCTCACTACTCTGCAAACAACAGATGCCTTAAAATATACGAGTAGAGACAGAAACTAGTAGAAAGGAAAACTGTTTGACTGAAGATGGCACATTACATGCTCTCAAGAGGCGGGAAACGACAAGGAATGAGACAGTAAATGTTCAAACCCTGCAGAAAAAAGGTCTTTGATATAAGAGCGAGAAAGAGAGAGAGAGAGAGAGAGAGAGAATCTCTTCTTGGCATTTTTGTATGTCATTTTTCTCCAGATGTTTTTCAGAGAGCTTTCATTCATCAATATTTCGTCACTTTCTTCTGTCCCTACAATCATTATGAGAAGAAAACCACTGAAAGCAAAGGAAGTGGACGCAGGATGGGGGCGAGAGAACAAGGCTGCGAAACTGCGAAAGCGAAACGTCCAATTTCTCCCATTTTGGATTATCCACCATTTTTCCTTGCCAGTTTATCTTCAAATGTTCTCTCTACCTGTTGAGCCACTGTTTAGTGGTTTGTTCTTCTATTGCAATAGCATGGATTATTCACTATGGCTACCGTTGTGGCAGTGGTCCCTCCAGCGTTGGCCCTTGTGGTGTTAATATCAGCTTTACGTTAGACGTCTGTTCAGGTCAAAACCCAGTAAGCCCTCAATCTAGTAACACAACAAAGAAACCTGCAGCATTGTAAATAAAGCTTGTTTTAATAATCAAACAGGTGGATGCAGAGCATGACAAATGAAGGTCTGCATAAGTTCTGACAGGTCATCACGTCAAGCTGTCTGATGAGCTGTAGATCAGCTGTTTCCAGCCCAACAAACCGTTATCTGAGAACACCTGGCTGTCACCTGACCTCACCCTGTCAGTCGATTGCATGGCTGTCAATCTGTAGTCTTATTTAAGCTTCTCATCCGAAGAAGCAGCTTCTTGCCACGCTCGCTCCACAAACCCTCCAACACCCCAGCTCCACCCGTCTAATATAGCATTTCGTTACTTGCGTTGCATAACTGAGTTATACAGATCTAAACAATGTCTCTACTTTGATGTCATTGTTGCTGCAGGCTCTGTCCTGCTGGGGGTTTAGTTGCTGCTCCCTGTCTTCGGTTCCACGCTTGGACGGGCAGGAGTCTCCCAGAACAGAGCCATGTCACCGAACTCAGTGTATGCTTGTATGCCTTTCAATAAACTCTTTGACAAAGTGGTCCTGTCAGAACCAGCCATTGTGAAAAACTTACCACCATTTAGCACCATTAGCATTAAAAGTGGGGAAGCGTGTGCCTATTAGAGGAGACTGAAGACTAATTACTGGGACATTCTCTGTCAGAACTAGGAAAAGTGGGACAGCTTTTCAGAATTGCGGCACCATATTTACCTGTGCGTCAGAGAATAATGCGATTCCACTTGCCATGACTCCTATAGCTGTTTGTATCACTCTTATTCCTCTGGGACCATCTGCCTGATAACCTGTTGTGGAATTTGGCACCCATCTCTATCAGACACTGCAGACTTGGGGAGTAACTCCTCCATGTCTTTCCCATTCTACTGTTTCATGTTCTTGTGATAGGTAGACATTTTCCCAAGTAACACTACGTCTTTGAGACAAAGTTATTTTTATGCGCATGCATTTATGCCTTTATGTTATTTGTGGCAAATTGTTAAATGCTGTGCTTACTATTTTGGTCTTCCAGCTTTTGATGACGTAATTTTACTGTATTGCACTTGAACTTGCTCGTGTTGGATAGCAATTCCCTTATCTTACTGTGTAGTAACTGCCTCATTTATTTTCTCTTTTAATTGTTCTGTGGTTTGGTACTGTGTGGCTATAAAGATCTTTTCATTATGACTGTTGGAACCAAACTAGAAGCCAAAGATACAGCAGACACGGGCATCTTTGGTCAAAAACAGCACAGTGCAGGGTTAAAACCTCCACACCTACTCATCGATTCATTGGCATTTGCTACCGTTCATCTCCAACATCCAATTGCAGCAGGCATTTTTAAAATCTATGCCGTAATATGGTAGCACAAGGAGCTTTAATTCATACGGCACCAGTAAATGACAGCGCAGTGTCTGATGACTTTCACTCTCTCTTTATTGTTTTATTATTCCGGTGCACATCTTTGGGGATTGCAGTTTGCCTCAATCACTGTTCTTCTCTCACCTCTCACTTCATCCCGCCTCATTTTGATCTGCTCTCCCTCTAGTCATGACTCCTGTTCCTCGCTGCTCTCCTCTGCGATCACTCTCTCCGCTTTTCTCCTCCCCGGTATCATTTTCCCTCCCAAATTCATCTCATGTTTTGTTCTAATGTTCCTGTACTCTCTGCTCTGTTTATCCTTTATCTCTCCTGGCTCTCTCATTTGCATCTAATTTCCGTCATCATCCCCATCTCCCTCCTTCCACATCCATTTTACCCATCATCTACCCATCTTCCATTTCCTCCCTCATATTTTCTCTTCAATTGGAGCTTGAGGATTCTATCCCCACAATTCTCTGCTTCTATCTCTCTCTCGCCATCCATCTTCCCAGTCCCCTCTCTTTTCAGACACCTCCATCTCTTTCTCACTCTCTCTATGTCAAACCTCTAGTTTTTTTTTTCTCCTCTACCTGTCATGCTCCTAGAAGCAGTGCTGTCAGGGCTGTGCTGTCCCAGAGAGCTAGTATAGACTCCTCCCATTCAAACAATGGCAAATTTAATAAATCACAGAGGGAATCAGAGCCGGGGTGAATTCATATTTCCTCGCCATTTATCTCCCGTCCTCATTTGTTCTCAAAGCTAGGAAGTGGAGAAGAGAAAAGAAGGGGATAGAGGTGGAAAGAGAGAAGTCTGACTCAAAGAGGGAGAGAAAGTGAAAAAATAAAGAAATGTGAGAGAATTTAATTTATTGGGCTCCCAGCCTCTCTCCTTCCTGCAGATTTTCTCTATATTAAAGCAGCAGGGATTTTTAGGGTTTTAAGATTAACACAAATGTTCCCCTTGTTTCCCTTGTGACTACATCTGCCACTGTGAATTTGAATTTGGATGTTTTTTAATTAATCCAATTTTTTAAATTGGATCCTTGGAGTAACTATTCTCCCACTGATTTTTTTTAGCTGACAAAACAAGAGTTGCCCTCACTGGCGCTGACTGTGGTATTTTCTGTAAAGGTATAAGCATCAGGTACACGTATCAGTACTTCCAGGCAATAACTTTGTAGGAATTACCCAATTTTATCTGTTTCATAAAGCCATATACTCTGCTGCTGCACATTACTTGTATATGCTTAAGTAATATTTCTTTCTTTTCATTCATAGTATATCAGCCACTTTCCTCTCATTCTTATTATTGTTATTATTAAATAATTTTTTCTAACAAGCCATGCTGTTGTTGAGTGAATCGACATGTCAAGAGGTTTGGTATTTGCTGACATAAAGGATCTCTTTTCTCACCCTCCACAAGGCCACTGGGCTGATTCAGGTCATAACTTTAAGATCCAGCAATTTGAAAGAAGATTTCAAAGGAGTGAATGAAGGCAACTAAGCTGCTAGAAGGGATTGGCAAGCTTAACTATTCTAACCATTCAAGTCAAATGGAATACAGATAAGTAGATGTTACCTTGAATACCTGTGTAGAACTTTACAGCATATTAAACCAGCAGAAACTGACAAATTTGATAAAAATCAATAATAAGAGAGGCTGACAACAAGCATCTAGTAGTTGGTTGAAACTATTACGATTATACATGCTGCTAACTTCTCTCAGCCCAAGCTTCGTCTCTGCCCCAACTTGGATTAATTGTGTTTGACTATTTGATTCAATTACTTGAATCAAATAGTAATAAAAGCCTATTTTTAATATTGACATTTGTCAGTTAGTGACATAAAGGCTTCTTTAAGCCAGCTAGTCCCTCCAGGATTTTGCAATTTGTGATCGCAGTAATTAATGCAAATTCAAGGTATCTCCACAAGAGCTTGCAATTTTGCATAATTACCACGACTTTTCTGCAAGAAATGGCAAAATCAACAGACCGCTTGTATATATTTAACAGATAGCTTGTAATTTGGACCATTGTGGTAACCAGTGACGTCACAGCAGGAGAGGAGAGGAGAGGAGAGGAGAGGCGGCCTGTGTGTGTTTGTATGTGTGTGTGTGTGTGAGAGAGAGAGACATTTTTACTTATATGCAAGTATGAAGAAGAAAAAAATGAGCACTAAAATGTGGTGGTTTCTGTGATATAGCTGTGATTTTTATCAAAGAAAGTAATTAGGCCTACATGTGAGTCTTTCTTCATTGGTAATAGTTTAGAAAATTCTCATTTTTTCTGTTACTTGCCATTTTTGTCAATTTTACCACAAAAAAAAAAAATCACATAAAACTCCAGATGTAGCATCACGATTTTTTGGGCTCTGTCGGCAATCACCTGGTCATGGTTTGTCTTTCGTTTGGACTTTGGTGCAGCCAGTTCCGTCAGGATCATATAGGTTGCATGCTGGCTAACAGGAGATTAAAAGGTTGTAGCTGAAGGACAGACCAGGCAGTGTCTTAAATATTCTCAATAAAATCTTAGAATCAATTATAGAATAGCTAGTAGCGAGTGTAGTTAGGGCAAAAATGACTCACATTATCCCCCCCAAAAAAGAATAAAAAGTCTAGTGGATGCAGTTTGCACTATTTGGCATGTTGGCTGTTGTGGATGGATCAAAATAGAGAGACTCAAGAAAAATGCAGAAAGAGCAGGGATGACATGCTACAAAGGTCCAGGTCCCAGTTGGAACTGAGGACATTGCAGTTAAATGGTTCATAAAAACACTTAAGAAGAAATTTACAGAAACTTGGACCAGTCTCCTCAGGGACAGTGCAGCTGAGGACACTGCAGTTAAATGGTATGCACCACCAGCAACCTGAACCACCAGCACATGCAGTGGAGGGACTTCTGGTTGAGACCAGTGTACAGGGAAATCCCATAATCAAGATGACAAGAAATGAAGGCATATATAACCTGCTCAAAGTCAGCAAAAGAAAAAAGAAAGTCCAAATCTTGGAAATATTTTTCATTTTGAGGAACCAAGACTAGCCACCTTCTTAACTTGGACACTACTAAACTTTCCATCATGTACGATGTTCAAGATGTTGTTTCTTGCATTCTGTACCACTGTTCTCCAATACATGCTGAAAGGTCCATGGCAATTCCCCAACAGGTGAACCCAAAAAGTCAAAGAATATGTTCTTTCAGCACAGTAACAGGTACACTGAACAATTACTAAAATATTTCAGTTTTAACAGTCAATTTGATACCTTTTAAGCACTGGTCATATTAACTTTCCTGCCATTTTTCTACTCATCGTACTGGAAGAATTGGAAGAACAGGATTTTATTGCTGCAACGTGAAACCATCCTCGTGTTTTACTGGCTGAAATGCCCACATTCAAAATCATTAGAATTGATGGATATAAAAAGAAACCATAAACAAACTATACCTGATTTTTGTTGCTTTTAACAAGTATGGTTGATTGTATTCGCATAGATATATCTGATAATTTGTATTTTTAATACCTTGGCTGGAATTGGTGGATTCCCTGTGATGTTGACAGGGACACCTGCAATTTATGATGCCAGGAGGGAGACACTGGACCTCAACAACATATTACCAACAGGAGGTTGCTAAACATGTTGATGAACATTTTTTCCCCAATTGGCAGTTCATATTTACAGAAAATCTGATATGTCATGAATGCAGAATCATAGAGGACTTGTAATGTACACTTACTGTGTTGAAAAGATGGGTTTTACTCACTTTCTGTGGTCCGCTGTTGGAGATTCTCTTGGCCCTTTCACTGTGTCTCAGAGAGCAGTGCTGATGGCAAACTGGAGGTGTGTGAAGCTGTACAATGTATTAGGTGACACAATTTTGAACACAATCAATCATGATGGAAAAACTAGAAAAATGTGTTTAAAATAATATGAATCATCTTTTGCAGAAGGTTAAGCAGCCAGAATCAGTAGGATTTGCCAGAAGACAGATTTGCATGTTATCTGCATGATTATGGAAAGAAATGTTGTTTACAAAAAATAAACACTATAAGTACTTCAGTAAAAGTACTGTGGAAAAGTGATAGCATATTTAGACAGCATTCCATTGGATTTGGTATGTAGCCACTTGCTTTGCAGATTACAAGTTAATGCAAATGCTGATTAACTGACATGACAATTGCAAGATGTATCAAGTGTATGTCTAAACTTACAGTATTGAAAGTTGAGAGTAAATGTCTTACCATCTTCGTTGCTTGGGAAACTGAGGAGATTTAGTGCTTAAAAAGCATCAAATTTTGGTTCCCAGCTCTAGAGTACAAACTCACTTAGTTGCCCACCAACAAACTCCAGTGAAATTCTGTGTAAACTTCACCGAAACTTAGCACAGTTTTGTTAGTCATATCATTTCATACCTGGGTGTGCTTTAAGTACTTATCAGCATGACCTGTCACCTGTCCTTCTGGTGTTTTTGCCTGGCTAGCAGTGCTTGCCTGTCACCACAGTGGACCCTGAATAAGGACACTGAGTACATGTCCTTCACAAAGCAAATGGCAGCATAACGTACAACTTTGGTTCTGTATGAGTGCATCCCTCACTGATGAGATCCCAGGAGAGGCCTGCAGAGAGTGAGACATGGAGAAAGACGTGGAGGAGGAGTAAGCAGAGACTTAGATGGGGTTTGGAGTGGCCTCTTCTGCTATTCACCTGTTAACTGTTTCATGCTCTTTAAAATCCACATTGGATGTGAAAAGACTATTTTGATTCGGGGTTTTATGCTTAGTCAAAAAGCTTGCATGATAAACATTTGTAGTAAGACTCTTAAATGCATTGTTTTCTGCACAGTCCTCTGCTTTCATTCCTGCATGCTCATACATGTTGGAGGAACAACAAAAAAGCAGGCTAGTGTGTCAGTTTAGCATTGTCTTTTTTCTTTTTTTCCTTTCATTTTTCTGGTTTTCCCCAACACATGTAGACCTGCAATCTTTTAAAGATATGCAGATGACGGTGGTGCCATAGAAGGAAAGCACAGCAATTAATAAAATGACGACCCTGTAATGGGATTTAATTATAAGGAAAATTTATAGTTGCCAAAAACTGATTGAATACACTTAAGATATGTACGTGTGTGTGTGTGTGTGTGTGTGTGTGTGTGTGTGTGTGTGTGTGTGTTTGTGAGTGAGTGTGTGAGAGAGAGAGAAAGAGAGAGGAAGAGGGAGAGAGAGAGAGTATAGTTAATGATCTACCGAAAAATCCTGACTTTTTTGGTTGTCCAAAGCTGATATGTTGAGTTGGCTTTTTAACATGGAGACTTTTGTTTTGGGGAGATCTATAGGAGATGCATGGCAGCAAAGACAGAGAACACCTTACTCACCATAACAGGACATTTCTGCCACTAGAGGACTGAATGTTTTGAAATGTTCTCTTTTGGAATCTGTGGAATTGTACATCATGATTTGTTATTTGGCCAACTTCGTTGTTCCTTTCTAGTGTCTTGTAAGCCCATATGGGCTGGGCACCAGAAAGGTGCAGGACACTTAAATTAAAAAAAAAATCAATCAATCAAAAAATCTACTTCTGGCACATACCAAGCAGTATAACTGATAGGAGTTCTTATAATAAGCACCCCACCTGCACCTGATCTGGATTTGCCTTTCAATTTTCTCATCCCTCTCAAAGTGCCAATCACAGCTTAGTATGATTTGTGTGCATGTTCCCTCATCAAGTTTGTATCTGGAGAAAGCTAAAGTATGCCTTCAACCCACAATGTCTTTTACCTGCTGTTCAACATGCTGGTAAGATCTGTAATGGCATATGCAGCCATCTTGTTCAGGTCAAATGATTGTTCTACATGTTTATATGTGACCCAGGAATATGAGTTTTTCTTTGTTTTTTTTATTTTTTTTATTACAAGTCACTAGATGTAAATATCACTGAACCTCTATGGGAGGAGCGCAGAGTGCACAGTAGATTTCATGCTCTCAGATTGTTAAGTGTACACATACGAGTATCCACTTTCTGCATCTACTTCAGGGACAGAGAAAAGTCAATTAGGGACTGACATCAAGCATTTCAATTCAAGTGATATTAATTGCAGTGGCTTGAGGGTGCCATCTCTCCAGGCAGTGCAAAAAAAGAATGATAGGAGAAACAAATTGGTGCTCATTTGCACACCCATGATTTAATGCCAGTCCCAACAGATTGCCTTGATGACAGAAAGTGATAGCCAGTCATTTGGAAAAAAGTATTTGTTTTGGCCTGTATCAGGACTGTGTGCATGTGTATGTATGTGTGTGAGGGCGTGAGGGTGAGGATGATGGGGGTGTTCAGATACAGAAACAGAGCGAGAAAGATGGACAAAGGTTCTTGACAACCAAAAGAGACAAATGACATTTGTTTGAAGGAGACTACCTCCAGGCACTTCTGGTTGGGATAGCATCTTTTTTTTCCTCGATATAGAACAAAGGAAGAGAGATAAAGAGAGTGCCAAGGGGCCATGAAATATGTATGGGTCCAGTTAACCTCACTCATGCTGTCAGAGACTCTCCTCAGTCATGGCAGGTCAAGGCTTAAGTGGCGTCTTCCCAAGCCCCTCCTTTTTGTTTGCTGAGTCTAAGCCCCTGGCTTAACCTAGTACTACCCTAAACACCCACTGGGAATTGAGCACACCTAACCATTTTAGCTTAGCCTAGCTGTCTTTGCACTGCAGGATCTTTTAATGTTACCCTTCCTACCAGCTGTAGTGGGACTACTGAACAGGTAGAAGTCCCATAGGGGTTTAAAACATGACTCAACTTTGAGTAACTGGTCAGTGATCATGAGAGAGCAGGATGTGCTTAAGCCTCTGTATATGCTCACTCTCAGACTAGTACTCACAAAGACTTCTTTCAGATACATTATGTTGTACTTACAGGAGAATACAGCTGAACCATAGCATTCAAATATGTGATTTCTTTGTCCAAGGACATTCAGTTTTATACATTATGAAACTTACATCTTCCATAGCCAGACACATGAGAAAAGAGTTTCCCATCCTCGAGTCTATGAATCTTTATTATTGTTCTCCTTTTCAGTGTATCCACAAACTGCCATATAGTTAACGAAGAGGTCCATTGTACATGGACAGTGACTCACAAAATGTATGATTATTCAAGGTATCAAGGTACTTTTTACAATTCAAAACTGAAAATGTGACTTCAGTATTACACATGTTCCCATTAAAAGCACATCTGGATTCAAGGTTTTTTAGATGAATTCAGACAAAGTGTATGATTCCGCAAAGTCACATGCATGATGTTTGAGTCTATGGAATCATGTTGTCTGATTACAATCTACAGGAAATAGATGTTAATAGCCTCAAATACTAATTTGACTGTCCTGAGATTGTCTCCTTAGCTTATGTTTGTCAGAAACAATGCAGTCTCTGAATTTCTGAGCTGCCTTTTTCAAGACAGATTGATCACTTGTCCCCATTAGCCTACTGTTGATGAGAAAGAAGTATTTGTTGTGATGCTGTGAAGGCATGTAAGACTAAGTTTAAGTTAAGTGTAGATTCAAAACCAGAGCTGTGTAGTTGTAGTGTGGGAAAATATAGTTCTGATATAGGGTGGTTCTTGGACCCGAGAACTTCGTGATAAGTCCTCTGGGGCAAACAATGCTGTGCTCTGTGCTCCTGTACCTCTCTCCTGTCCTGCCTTTTCCTCTGGACATGACATGTCAAGACCTCCTGCTTCATCTTATTGTTTTTTCTGTCTTCTCCTATGGACTTCTTTAATCTTTTTCTCCTCCACCTCCCTCTCTTTCCTTATGCCAGTTAGGACTTCTCTTCTTTCCCCCACCCCATTCTCTTTCCTTTCCTTGTCTTTATTACAACTTTACCCCTCACTTTTTCCCAACTTCATCTTTATTAATTGAACACAAAGTCTGAACTTGGTGCTGTGGACACAAGGTTACGATCCTCTACCATGAATTGGATACTATGATCATCACACAAATTGAACATGCCATTCTCACCTGTTATAGCAAACTGTAAATTAAACAACTTTAGGCAAAGAAAATAATTTTGGTTAACATGTGGGTTAAGATTTTGGTTAAAGTTAGGCAATAAAAACAACTTATTGATTAAATTTAGGCAACTAAAACAGTTTGGTTATGTTTAGATTTAGACTTCATGGTCATGATGATAATAGAACATAATAGAAATAATAGAATATAACACAATAAAGTTGTCAAAGTTGGCAAGGTAAATATTTACACCCTCCCACCACCCTGACCTATTTCAATGTCAGACTGCCTGTTTTTAGTTGCGCCTCCTTCATATAATCCTTTTGTGGAATGCATTCCTCTCACAGTGTAGGCACAAATATTTGTTTTTGAAGACATTGTGTTCATTTCATA
>OMKZ01026788.1:0-14084 GCA_900302535.1 Neoniphon sammara
CATCATATCAAAACACAGTTTCAGACCTAGGTCCTACTGCACGCCCCATGACTTCCAAATTCCAAAAAGATCATTCACCTAGCAGGGATTTTGATAAAGAGATGGTGAAGGATGATGATGATGATAATGATAATGACTCAGATACAGACTCCTGGACTGATAAACCAGACAATGTTGATACAGTGTGGAACGACAGTGATGAGGAAGATGGTGATGAAAGTAATCAAAAGGGGGCATTTGGTCACAATACAGTACTTGCCAATCGAAGCAATATGGCACCTGATAATGCAGGAGAGGAAAACTCTCACAGTTCTTTGAATGCAAAAGATGGTGATGATAATGATAATGGATCATATGAAGAGACTGCCAAAGTAGGAAAGCGCAGATCATCATGGGGCTCATCATTAGAAGAAGATGACAGTGATGACTGTGCCTCACCCAGAGAAGAGGATAAAGTAAACATCACAGACACCCATGATAAGAAAGTTGATGCTCAAGCACTAGATTTGCTGCCAGAAGCAACAACGCTTCACTCAAGAAGCACATCACCAAAACCAAATAAAGACAACCTGGAGTCCTCATGGGATTCTTCATCACCAGTAATACCTCACTCAAAAAGCATCTCACTTAAAACAGAGATAAATGATCCAAAACCCTCTTTGGAATTCTCGTCACCAAGCACTGTTCACTTAAAAAAAACATCAGCTAAAGCAAAGTTAGATCAGTCAAAGTCAGAGTGGGATTCTTCCTCAGATAATGATGACCAAAAAGGTGATAGCTCCACCAAAGGTGAAGTATTAGAAGCAACTGGTTCAGTAGAAGTGCCATCACTGTTTACTGGTATGAATATTGAGTCATCAAAGAACCAAACTGCAGAGCAGCAATTTTCTGATGACTCGTGGGAAGATGATGAAGAAGATGGTAAGAAAGAGTCAAATGATGATGACCCCTCCCCTGCAGTGTCACCAGAACCTGAAGATGAATCTTCAGAAATGAAAGCACAATTAGATCATCAGAAAGATTATGATAATGGGAATTGGGATGATGATGATGATGATGATGATGATGATGATGATGTTGAAAGTAGTATGCCAGAAATCCCTCTCTCTCCCGTTCAAAACAAAGCAGAGAGTTTATCACAGAAGTATACAGCCACTGTAGTTTCTGCTGTACAAAAGACAAAGGATGTTGAAGATGGTGAACTCTTGAAGAGCGGGCATTCTGCATCAAGGACTTTGCTGTCACCGGTATCTAAGCCCGCAAACGCAATGGACAATAAGTTAGATGAAGAAATTGAAGAACATCTCTCTGAAACTCAAAAGGTTGAGAAGGAGGGAGATGAAGATGTTCCTGTATCAGTTATTGATGGGGATGATGAGTCTGCAGAGGATAACAGCCTGGAGGAAAAAAAGATGGTTGATAACAAGAAAACGAATCCTATAAGAGATGAGGAGAATAGTGAGGATTCAGACAGCCAGGACCAAAAGTTGAAGTACGATTTTGCCAGTGCCATGATCAAAGTGCCTGATGTTGACGACGATTCTGACACGCTGGGTGGAAGCCTGCGTGAAGATCCCAAATCAGATGATGAACATGAGCCTAGATTGACTGCATATGCCCCATTACGTGTTAAAGGTGGCACTGTCACTGTTACTCAGACAACAGTTTCATTAGACGACCTTAACGAAGAACCAGTAAAGGAAGTGAAATTATCCATCCCACCTACCAAAGATGATTTTGCTGCCAGTCATCACCATGAGCCCTGCTATGATGGATTTTCTGACGAGGAGTTACCTCAAACTGACATTGATGATGTTGATATAGATTCACCTTTTGAGCTAGAGAGCATGGCCAAGGAAAGTCCACAGCTCAGAAACATTGAAGAGGTAAAAGAAGCTTTGTGTGGTGGAATACAACAGGGTAATCTTAGATAGTGTAGCAACGTCTGTGATGTAGTGTAGTTCTGAATACTTCCTCTCTAAACACTATAGTTCTGACAGAGCTGTATTTTGGACTTTGTTTTTAGAGTATTTCATTACAAAAAAACGTGTTTGTCTATTACACAGAAGCCTTCCACTTCAGAAGATGATGACGAAGAGGCAAAACATGAAGACGAGGAAGAGGAAGAAGAAGAAGACTTCACAGATGAAAATGATCAGGCCAAAATGGATGAAGGAGACTCTCTTGTTACCACCACAACTGTTGCAGCGAGAGAAGTCTCCAAAGATAAGGAAAGGGGTAAAGAGCAAATCGTCATCTAAACATGCAAAAACTACTAATAGTCAATAGAAATGTTCTATTGTAAAGATCTCTGTGATTAGGTCATTCTGCTTCAGACATGGAATGCACAAGCTCACTCTGTCTCAGACTCTTGGGCATGCTGGTCATTTATATTACACAGCAGTGCTTCCCCCATTATTGTACAGACCAGGCCAACAAAATGCTCTTTGATGACAAAATTAACATAAAATGTCCATTTATTTTAAAATCAATAATCATTTATATTTGGGAGCCTGCACAGCGTTCACCCAAAGCGAGGCTTGTTGCCTAGGAAACGCATGACGTCATGATAACACTACTCTAGTCATTACTGTCAGGGTTGCTCGGATTTCTTTTTATCTCAGCCTTTTAACGTTGCAAGAATTCTCCGATTTATAGTAAGTTTATGATTTTTAATATTTTGTCTTGGACAAGCCATGTCGCTGCATTCGTCACTTGTTTGTGCTGTTAGTACTATATTTTTTTGTTGTGCACATTATGTTGGAGGGTCTGTGTTAACTGTCTCTATGATTGTGGTTTGCAGTCCCCTTTGTGACTCCGTAACCATCATTATCATTTATTATAATTATTATTATAAATGAAGCATAAAGCTGCATGAACCAGATACACTCAAAACAAACAGCTTAATCCACTTCTGTTGATATCTCATCCATAGATTTCCTTTCTGAGTTGGGTCTCGAGAAGGGAGAGGAAGAGCAGGATTCATGGGACTCTGAGGTAGAGTAAAGACTGAATTATAGCTCTGTTTCCAAGTGTCACCATAACATACAGTGTTTTTGTCTATGGCTGACTGTGAAAGCATTTGTAATTCTGCAGGGGTGCGTCTATGTGTCGCCCACTGAAATGATAGATAGCAGTGTCAAGTTTTTATTAATTTTGTACTAACAAAGTACAGATAAGAACTGAAGTAGTTATCTTTACATCTCTGTGTCTGCTATGGGACACATTGGTGGTGTCCAAACTGATGTTCTGGGATATTTCTCGCCTTGATCGCCAGAGCTCCTCAACTCATTTCTCTTCGGTTGAGTCCAAGTTGTCTTAATTACACATGGAAATGAACCACAAAAGAGGTTGAAGGTGTACAATGTTGCAAAGCAGACCAATCACAGTTTTTGTGATTGTATGACCCTACGTGAAGTCACATTTTCGGAGAGATGCACATAAGTTACAGTTGGTATGGGAGATGCAGGATTCATAAATACCTACTTCGTAGCTATGGTAGCACTTTGCAAAAAGGGGAATAAATTGGAGTGTGTTTTGGGATACCTTGTAGGATCAGATATGTGTTAAATACATCCTCATTATGTTTTCTCTTTCAGTCCCACTCTGAGAACCCCAGTAAGCCATATCTTGGAGATCAAAGCTCTCATGCTCAAGTTCAAGAAGAAATATCCATTGTTAAAGAGGACGATAAAGAAGGTAATTCCCATTTATTTGTTATTCCTTTTTTGGATTTGGCAGTCATAATAGCTTTGCTTTCTTTAAAATCATTCCAGGCACCATTCCATGCTACAGAAACAGTATGACCTGCTTATTAAATCATAATCACAGAATATTGTGCATTTATTGATGCATGTGTTAATTTGTCTTTGAGTAATGGTTTATGCCTTCAGGTTTTCTCCTCAGTTAAAATAATTAGTAGAATATGCAAAGCACTGTGATATCTGTCAGTCAAAACAGACTTTCCAACAGTATGTTACATTTCTTTTGTAGACCTGTTTTATGTTCCCTCTTTTATAAGAGGGAAAGGAAGCAATAGGATGGCAGTTCTAGAGCCTCGGAGGAGTGTAGGCAGGCCAAGAGGGAGCCAGGGAGTGGGTATGAGTGTTTGTCTTGCCTCATACAGTAGACCTGAGAAACAGCATGTCAACCATCCAAGAGGCCTGACCATCACCTCATGATCACTATAAGAGATTGCATGAAGCATATTCCCTGACCTCTACTCTTGAATCCCATCTTCCCAATCTTGGGTCTTAGAGGGTCACAAGCTCTGCTTGTCATACTTGTGTCTCAGTGGCCTAAAACCTTGTATTTTAGGTCAAATAAAAAAATATGTATGTATTTAAAAAAAAAAAATCAAATTAGCTCTTAGAGATAAGTGAACATGATGCTTCTCAATGTTTCTAACTAATATTGAACTTGTGTCCCACTGAAACCAGATCAGGGGAAAACTAAATGCTTGTCCATTGCCTAATCGTACATCTTCATGCTGATTAACCATGGTATCAAATGCATGGGAAAGCATTTTACTATGCTTTGGCTTCATACAGCAAAATGCCATGCAGATTCACTCAATTGCATCAGAATGTCGTACTGTCTTGTCCAGCAAATGTTTGTTATGTTGCCTCAACCAAACATATGATGTGTCTTCTCTTGCAGTTATAAAGAACAATAATGATAATGGGGGCTGCAGTGACACCAATGACAAAGATGTCAATGATGGTTCACAAAAAGAGGTAGGTTCAGCAACTGAATACAACAGTAAATAAGTGAAATGGTGATAGTAAAGAATCAAATAACAATATTTTCCCCTTCTGACAGACTGAGAAGGCAAAATGGGAACCACTGTCTGTTCTGAGCAAACTTGAAGGTGGTGCTGATAGAAGAACAGGTAAACTAGAATTTTCTGAGCCTCCTGATTTTGAATGTTAGATAATTAATGGATTTCTTTGAAGCAGAAATGTCTATTTTTCTTGAACATTGTACTTTATTTTGTTTTAACAGACTTAATGGAAGAGCTCGGTCTGGGTGATATTGATGATCTTGAAGGTGAGCTGAACTATTTAATTCTCCAAGATGCACATTTTGGTGAGATTGAATTAAATAAACATAAAGTGAATGTTCCCATAAGTAAACAACTCTCACACATGACAACTCTCACACATCCTTGGTGATTTTAATGTTAATCTCTGTTGTCCATTTCATGCACTGGCCAGTAAATACAAGCACCTATTTGAGTCTTTTAACTTTTTGTCTAATCTGTAAATGGTCCAGCAGACATCAGAGACCATACCTTTGATTTAGTGATGTCTTCTGGCGTGTCCTTTTGTAACTCTGAAAGAAGAGATGTTTGTGTAATTACAGGTTGATGTTCTTTGCAAGTCACCATGTTGGTCAGTCTGTCAATTGGTCTTTCAGCAGTTAGGTCCAGAGACACTTACCTCCAAATCTATTTGGTGCATAGCCATCAAACTTTGTGGCAACATTCACGGGGCCTAGAGCATGAAATGTGTCAATTTTGGTGACCCTGTGACCTTTCTTCTTGTGCCACCAGCAAGCAATGTTTTTAATCTTGCACAGTGTTTTTGTGTTGATTGTGTGTGATTTTTGTGTTGCCAAGACACTTGGTTATAACATTCATTTTGGCTAGATGATGATACTTGTCAACTTTGGCGACTCCATAACCTTTCCTATAGTGCCACCAGTGGCCAAAATGTTGTAAAAGTGGTAATGGTGGTAGCGGTGGTTACAACAGTCGAAATTTTTTGACAATATTCATCCCCTGGTCATCCCTGTCTCTTTTTTTTTTGTTGTAACTCACTACGTCTGTCAGTCAGTCATTAGTTAGGCCCAAGGTGGCATATCTCACAATCTGTTTGGATCGCCATGAAATTTAGTGTGAATTCATGTTGGCTAGAGGATGAAACCTGGCATTTTTGTGGTGACTCCATGACCCTCCTCTCTCTCCTGTTCTAAGATCTTTACAATGGCTCTCTTTCCATTAGAGGCTCTATTTGAAAATCCTTATTTGACTTTCAAGCTTTAAGTGATGTTGCTCCTTGGTGTATTCCAAATTTTGGCCTGCTGCCATGTCCCTCCTCTCAGGCCCTCAAACCAAATTTTTAAAACTTGTCTTGAAGCCTAATTTTACTCATTGACCTCTTACTGTGTCCAACACTTTATTTTAATGTTCTGTTGCTCTTTTAGAATTTAAAATAAGCTGTTGTTTATCTTACATCTTAGTTTTTCTGTTGGTGTTCCAAGCCCTGAAAACTGTTTTTCCCCATTTCTTCTGTGAAAACACATTGGTATAAGTTGTAGTTGGTATTTGTTTTAAAGCGCAATATAATATTTACCTGACTACACTTAATGTTTTTTTTTCCATCACACTTTTTTGAAGCTCAAAAAGCAGGTCAGTGATTATGCATTTGTAGTTTATTAGAACTGTTTTGTGACATTACTCACTCTAGTTTTTTTCTTTGACCCCAGTTAGACACACTGCCATGCTGAAATAGCATAGCATTTTAACATGGTGTACCTTCATACACTTACATAGGATTTATAAATGTTCTATTTGTGTTACTGGTGCAGATGCGTCGGACTGGGATTCAGCTAGTACCACCAGTAGGAGAACCCTCCCTGGCCGCAGAATGGCCTCCTCTGGAATTGAAGAGATCCCAGAATCCACCACTTCACATGTTCAGGAGCAGGAGCAAGAAATGCCTGCAGCAGCACCCCCTACACCCAAGAAGAACATCAGTTCAGACAAAGGAATGTCAGCACTACCCAGCCCACGCACTCTAATTTCTTCTTCTCCCCAACTCCTGCCCCATCCACAACCCCGCAGAAGGAAGCTTGTGCCTCAGAAACCAGAGAGTGAAGAAGGTGAGAAACCATAAGACTTTCCATATTTGAATTATATCCCTTTTTTGTTTGTTTTTCCCTGGGAAAAAAACAAAACAAACATTACCATTCACACAGAGGCTTTAGCCACAGTAATTCATATAGTAACCGCAGTAATTCTCTTTTATTTTCTCTCACTTAGAATCAGATTGGGATTCAGACAGTTTGGCCTCTTCTAGTCCAGTTAAAATTGACAGTCAGCTGCCAAATATAGCTGAGAATCAGGCAGTGGTGAGACCAGGTAAGGCTCCCCATGTCTCGTTAAGCAGGCCTTCATGCACACATAATTTCTGCACTGGGTAAAAGTGGTCTATCTCTTCTAGGTTCCCCTGTGCATCAGCCTTCACCAATGCCAAGAGAAAATGAGAGTAACATACAGCCTAAACAAGAACAACAAAAGGTAAGTCATCATCAGAAAATACCTTGACCTACCTCATTTCACCCTCATTTCTCACCGTCCAGTCCATTTTGTCCCACACTGCACAGCATTCAACACTCATGCACTAGTCAAGTTGAATGAAATAGTTTGTGAAATTGTATATTGTTAAGTCTCTCTTAAACAGAGGATCTTTAATCCCTGAGACCCCCCTTGAGTCCTATCCATTAAACCAAATATTGTGAAATGCAGTACTTTGAAAAATCAAAGCAGGATCAGTGGGCAAAAGTCCACTTTTTGTCTTTCTTTCTTTTTTCCCTAATACCTTTTTACTTAAAATACTTGGCCATCATCAAAATTGCTGCCATATATTTGTGTGCAAAATTGTGATATTTTATGATTAGATAAAAATGGTAATAAACTGTATATTAAAGTAATTTTGGGTAGATTTTCCCTGTAGTAAATGTTTCCTTGTTTCTCACAATTACAGTGTATTACAAAAGTTTAGTTTTTTCATCCTCATTTTAATATTTCTGTCTAGAGTTTGAAAAATCAAAGTCCCTATTGTAAAGTCAAAACTTGGTTTCTGTATGTTTTGTCCTGTTCTTTGTGTATTTCTTCATCTGCTCACGCCATCAAAGGAGAAAGATGATGATTTAGATTCATCTGATTTAGACTTAAATAATCCATGCCACTCTGGCCTTGAGGGTTCTAAGATTGAAGAAAAGAATGATGAGTTAAGAGATCAACTTAGTCCTAAAAAAGGAGCTGAAGTGGGTGATGGCATCTCGTGGGAGAAACGATATGAGAACCTCTGGGTAGAAGTGGAGAAAAGGGAGGTAAAATCCACCTTCAAGAATGTAGCAGGTGAACTGAAGGAGAAATTTGGAGAGCTACCTCAATCAAGCAGATGTGCTGCTGCAGCTGAAGAGGAGCAGGCCAAGCCTGAATCTCCCTTTGCAGAAGAAGTGTCAAGTGACGAGGAGGAGGGGGAACTCATTGTACGACCCACAGCCAGGGCAAGGAGTACCGTCCTCCTCACCATACCTGAGCAAAGGGAGTCAGGACTGGAAGACTCCATGACTGAATCAGCTGAGAACTCACACAGCGAGGACAGGATCCAAGCCTGTGAGCCTCGATGTGATGAGGCTGAAGACCAAGATCCCCTCAGCGATGGAGTTCAGGAGGAGTGCAGGTCTCCTTCACCCCAGTTCTTTGTAGGAAGCGACACTGCACAGAGAGACTGTAACACAAATCATGCTACTAAGGCTTTTACTAATGGCCATATCAAACCTACATCTGATAATGTTGACCTTATCTCAACCTTGAATGAGACCCAACCTGAGCCAATCCAGCAACCACACATGGGGGTTGTCTTGGAGGGTAAAACTGCTGATCTGGATGAAGCTAAGAAGAACCATACTAGCTCAGAGGAGGATCCCGAAGATTCCACTCAATCTCAGCATCCCTCACAAAGCATACGTTCTACAGTCACTCCAGGTGTTTCAGATGAAGAGCTGGAGGAGGACATGCAAAGGTTTAAGCATGAGGTAGGAATGCTGAAGGCTGTGTTCCTGGACTTGGAAAAGGGGAAGGCCCAACTCCAGAAAGAGGTAGAGGATGGCCGCCCCTCACTACCATAGTCCCTTCTAGATTGCCTCTCTTTTTCTCTTATTTTTTCCATTTCATTACCTTTCAGTGTGAGAAAAGGCCCAAACCATATCCACAAATTGTCATCTCCGCTTATTTCTTTCTGTATTAGGTGTTCATTTTTCATATCACAATACCATTCTCAAAGGTTAATTTCACAAAGAAAGGTTGGCTTTGCATGTTTTTTCTGTATCCCCTTGTGCTACCACTACCATTGAGATGTCATAGAGCCATCATTTATTCTCTTTCACAACACAGTCTCTCTCTATTTAACCAAACTGATAAATATTACAGAGAATAACCAACATTAATGACTTTCAAAGTTAACAAGGTTAAGGTTACCACACTCCAGTCCACAGCTAGAATGCTTTTTGCATTTTGGATTACTCTCCAAAACCACGGAAAATACTATCTTTCATCTTCTTTAGTAGTGACTCACTGCCTCTTTTCATGCATGGTCTTTGCATGCCACTTTATGTTGGTTTGGCTCTGTTGCATAAACTCTACTTGATGTGGTTTGAGGGTGATGTGGTAGATCATACTCTTCTTTACCCTGAAAAGAAGTGCTATTGGAATGATGTGGCAATTGCTGTACTGGATTTTGTTTTTATGCATGCTAGCTTGATATTGGTCTTAAGCCATTTTTTATATTTGTAAAACACTGACATCCATAGGATGAACAGATTTATGAAAAATAACATTTGACCAGCCTTTTGAATGTTGAATTTCTGCTTTGACATAACTTATTCCCAATGTTAATTTCTTCAAGGAAAATTATGATGAAAAACGTTTGTCAACAGCCCTTTTCTCCGTGACAAAGATGAGACGATGATGAGCTAAAAATAGATCCTCGATAATAAAAACGATAACAAAATGTATGTTTGTTTCCGTTGGTTAGACAAGACCAAGATGTTGGATATTTTAGTCCGGACAGTCAGAATGCATATTTACCCGGTGACATGCGTCTCTGTCAAACCATAAGCAGTGAATGCAGTGCATCCTTGTTATTGGTAAATAGGGTCAGGGTATGGTAAGAGTATCCTTAAAACTTCACTAAGAATTTTGTGACCACTAGTTGATGCCAAAAGCACAAACTCTGTTTATAAATTAACAAATCCACTTCCTTCCTCTACACTGGGGGATTTCTTACAGAAACCGGAAGTTAAAAAATAACAAAAACGTGTTTTTGTTGGAAACAAGGAATACGTTTTATTTTAGCAGAAGTCTTGTTGAATTACTTGGATTACTTTGTTAGAAAATGCAATGAAACACCTACAAGGTAAGATATGAATAACTTTCTCTGTTTGCATTGCTGACTTATGAGGCTTACTGATCTGGGGCTTGGAACAAGTGATTTTAGTGCTTTTTAAACTGTATTTTGCATGTTGCACTTTGCGCGTTTGATCTGAAATTTGGACATGTGGCTCTTATGTTTGTAGTTGTTTGTAGTTATAGCCTATCTGCAGAATGTGCCATGTCAGAGAAGCTTTGACATGTTGATTGCTGCAGAAAATTACACAGAAATACCCATTAGCATCTTTGGATAACATTACTTGGGTTGTGTCAGGTCTAATCCATCCATCTTGCAAACACTAATTACCACTACTAAACAAAACATGCTTCAACAAAACAGCTGCTATATCACCTAAATATGCTACAAATTAATGTGTGGTTGTTCTGCTTGTCCAAAATTTTGATTAATAATTGTTAATCTGAATTTAACTTTATAATCAAATTAAATGTTCAACAGCCTATGGTTAGTACTAAAATTACTCTGTGTTAGCCAAATGAAATAACTTTTGTGGCTATAAGATGAACTATCAAATGTGACTGAAAGTTGACTAAAATGTTAGGATTTTTTGTCGACTAAAACTGGACTAATACGTTTCGAGTTTTCATTGACTAAAACTAGATTACAACTATAAACAATAAAAATGACTAAAATGTGACTAAAACATATGCATTTTCATCTAAAGACTAAGGAGCTTTCAGATAGGAAGCGGGTGTGTGCCGCGCTCGCCGCTGGGGACCGCGCAGAGAGAACAGGGCACAGACATGCAAATCACGCCCTGTTGCTAGGCAACTGAAATAAATGGAAGACACTACAACACATTTCTTCCTTGCAAGAAAAGTGCGTAGCTCATGTAAATCACGGGAGGGTTTACTATGGAATAAAAACCCCATGCTATCTAGGTTACACTTCTAAATTGCCCATTCGTGGAGGACAGTATTTGCTTCTGTTGTCCCTGACCATCACATGGTATTTTCATAACCATATATTGATACCCAAGTCAAGTGATTCTGATATGAAGGAAGAGTTATCTAATATTTTATTTTAATCTAACATTTTATTTTGAAAAAAAAAAAAATCTACCGCTTTTTAAACACACCTGGTTAGCTCACACTGTTGGAAATTTCTTTCCATAAATGGGCATTCTTGCTGATGTCCCGATAGGACTTTGTGTCATATAGTTCAGGAAACTGGGACACCGCCAAAATGATCTTCTCCATTTTCTTTGTTGTCATATGCCAGATTCCCTCCTATTGGATGTGCCAAGGTGTCATCAGTGGGCGCTGTGCCCATGTTCAACCTGACTGAACTTTGGCGGAGCGTGCAGGATGCAAGCGCAACCCTTGCGCTGTACTTAGCCTGGCGCCGTGCTGACACACTCTTGCGTCACACAACACATAGACAATGAATGGGTTTGACGGCGGAGGGCTGGAGTTTGCGCGTCCTATCTGAAAGCACCAAGACTAAATCTAAAGTAGCTGCCAAAATAAACACTTACCTCTAACATATGACAGTTTAATCCTTGTTGGGGAACACTGATCTAATTATACTGATCTGAAGTTCATTAGGCCATTGGACCAGCTGCAGGTTTTGCGCCAGTGTGACACTGAAGCGTCTTAGTGCTCCAAGTTGTACTTTATGCAGAATGTAGTTTTGGGATGCTGTCATTCATGTGGGATTATCCAAAAGTCTGTCGTGTCCATAATAATGCTATATGTATGGTCTTCAATGACTGATATTCCCAGTCAAATCCAGTGCTATTATCAAGAATGTTGATTATATTGAGCACTACATGCAGGGAAAAGATGCACACCTCTGTAAATAATTGCAAATACCATGTCACAGAGTAACCATACTAAGGTGTTAGGTCTCCCGAGGGAGGGGTGACACACTGAATTATATATGACAAAGTACACACGTATCTCCTCCGAAACACATTTTAAAAGGCTGGCCCCAACTGGTTCCACTTTGCATTAATCCTTCAACTCTGATTATCAAACCCTTGTCTTTTTAGGCTGGCAAAGAGAGGACAAAGACCGCAATGGATGCACAAGCATCCAGTGCTTCCTGGGATGCTGGTGAAAAAGAAGTGGAAGGAGTGGAAGCGGAGAAACCTGAGACCAGTTTAGGCTGTCCAAAAGAGCTGTTGAGTGGAAGTGGAGCAACTCAAAGGGAACAGCAGCATGCAGCCATTGACAGTATTACCCAAAGACTGGGGTCTAGAAGTCCAAAGAGGTATGCATTGTTTAGTTTTACACCACATCCTTTTAGGCTGTTTTTTTCACTTATTTTTCATCTCCTCTGATATGAAAAACTAGATAACATTACCCATAATACACACTTGTTCATCAATACCTTAATTTTAAATTTACCACTTTTATCCTGTAATGCATATTTTGGTAAATACTCATTGAATAAAGCTTAATATTCTTGCAGGATACATTTAACTGAGACTCCAGTCAAAATTTTGATTTCTTTCTTCCTTTTTATGAGCCCCTGTTTGAATAATTTCTCTCAGGGCAGCCACGTGTAGGTGTAACATGTCATCAGGCTTGCCATTCACCACTGGGTCTATTGCTTTCCATAGCACCAACAGGGCCCCGGTGCAGTTGCACCTCCCACTCCAGCAGACCTACAGTAACAACAAGCTGGAGGGGCAAGCTGTAGC
This sequence comes from Neoniphon sammara, assembly GCA_900302535.1. Lineage (NCBI taxonomy): Eukaryota > Metazoa > Chordata > Actinopteri > Holocentriformes > Holocentridae > Neoniphon > Neoniphon sammara. Next base: position 12,889 of record OMKZ01026788.1, read on the forward strand.
TGTAGAGGGGACCTCACAACTGGAGCTGGTCAGAGGGGCCCAGGGCAGTAGAGCCCCTCAGACCAATACCCATGTTAATGGAGACCCCCTCTCTGTGTTTGACGATAGCACTTTAAGTGAGCTGTCGGACGATGAAGGAAGGTATATATGCAGTATGCCACTTTTGTTTATCAATGCCACTAAAGGCCAATTTATGGTTCTGTGTTAAAATCCCACTGTTGCTATGCTGTAGGTGCCTGCAGTGCCCACAGAGGTTGCTGCCATAGCAGCAGCTGCACACAGGGTGATGCAGTACCAAAAGAGCTCCCATTAGTTTTTGGTTGATTTGTACTCATAGTGAGGAATACATGGATCCAGATGAAGGAAAAGATAAGGATGTTTGCATTATGTTGACTTGTACAACACCTCACACCCAAATTATAAAGATTTCTAGTAAATTCACAGGGAAAAATATTCCAAAACAGCTGTGTGGATGATGCCAATTGTGTATGACAGCGGACACCCTGTTTCAGAAATTGTAAAAATATGTTTGTTTGTTTTTTTGTTGTTTTTTTTTTTTAACATGCTGTGTTAGTAGACATAATTAAAACTTGCCATTGCCATCCAGCATTTGAGCTGTCAATGCTTAGACCCACCAAGCTAGTTATACTGTAAATATTCACATTGCCATAGACAAATGCAGTGTAGCTACAATGTAGCTTCAGAAATACTTGGGCACAGAACCATAAATCAGCCTTAATACTTAAACTTTTGGTGCGAAATGATCAGGGCCTCTTTTACCTTGACTCTGACTCACTTTCTCTCAGCATAGTTGCATGACTAACCCTTAACGACAACTGGAACAGTATACTGCATTATACCATCACACTTTCGGTGACTCTCCCTCCTCAGCTAAAAGATACTGAAGCAATAATACGCGAGAGGAGTGCTATACTGTGTGATGTATACACTGGTGTGCTGTGGCCGAGTGCCGCAGATCAGTGCACCAGTGCCAATATCGCAAGGTATACCACATCCTCAAGTGTATTATTACGATTATACCACATCAGAATGCCTCTCAGCCAATGAAAATGTCAGATTGAATCTGACTGTGGTATAATGAACTTCAGAACATAACACATTATTTAATAATGAATTATTATATAATAATAATTCCTGTTTTTCTTCCCCCTTGTTTATGTGGCTTTCTGTAGGTT